>PVJO010020125.1:0-32626 GCA_004026905.1 Hystrix cristata | reverse complement strand
CCTCACGTCGCCAGCTAGCATGAGTCCCTTGCTTTAGTAGAAACGGAAATTAAAACTAAAGCACAAATTTACAGAAAAAAAAGGATTAGTTGGAAGCTTAGAGGGAAGAGAGGAAAGGATTCCACATAGGCGGCTGGAGGGGGTGCACGCTGATATAAGGGCTCAGACTTGCCTATCCCCAAAGGTGAGAGGCTGGGTTGCAAGGACTGGCTGGTGGCTGGCAGGTGATTGCTATCTCAATCCTGGTGTTATAACTCTAGAATCTCTCTTTTTTTTTTTTTTTTGGGTGCTGGGGATTGAACTCAGGGCCTTGCACTTGCAAGGCAAGCACTCTAACCACTGAGCTAAATCCCCAGCCAGCTCTGGGATCTTTAAGGCTGAGGTGTGGTTCCATTCCCAGGAAACACCTGTCTCTGTCAGTGGGGGTCTCAGTCCTGTGGGCTCCGCTTTTCCTAGAATCCAGGTGATCACAGGTTGGGGACAACTGCTGGAGACTTCTAGGGTAGCCGAACCTCCCTGTAAACCTCTTATCTTGGTGTTTCAGTCTTGCAGGGCGATGAGATCCTGGGTACTCTGGGCTGATCAACCCTGTCTGGCCAGCTCCTACATAGACACGCCTCAATGATCAGTACTGCTATGCAGTGCTGGGAAGAGATTTGACCCAAGATTTCTAGTGAAAAAAGGACACAAAATGAAGGTCAAGCTGGGTTCTGCTTTTAGTTACCTAGCGGACATCTATCTGCCCAAGCAAAGAGTCATAGTTTATAGCAAACATAACTTTTAAGTCCCTGACTGTTCCTGAAGCAAACACAAATCATGCCTTTAACAAGCAGCAGGCAGAGGCCCAGGGTTCTGCCAGGTCCTCGCCCCTATAGTGGGCCCTGACTATGGCATGACTACGTCAGCTGGTTTGGACTGAGCTCCTGTACTAGGCCCCAACAGACCAGAGCAAACCAAAATGGAGTCACTCATGCTAAATGCCACATGAATAGAAATTTAAGGAAGAAGATAGACCTCAAAACACACCAGTTTTTCCTAAAAACAGGATGTTCTAGTTTACCCGGCTCACCATACTCACCATAAGAGGAAATCCCTTTTGCTTTTACCCTTACAGAAAAGTAACCCGAGATAAGCTGATGTTAAACAGTTCTTCCTAGGTTTCTGTTTCTCTGTTCCACTTTACAAAACCCACTCCTCTGCCCTTCCTCAGTAGGACCTCTTAGTCGATTTTTTGTTTGTTTGTTTGTTTTTTGAGACACCATGTTACCATATAGTCCAGGCTGGTCTTGAACTGTCAGTGATTCCCCTGCCTCAGCTTCTGGAGTGCTTTGTGCATCACCACACTCTGCGTCTGGGGTTATTAAGGCATCATCCTTACTCTTGTGGGCAGAACATTTCTGGGCCTCATAGGCTTGCACCAAACTAGCATCCATCTCCTGAGTCCAGGGGTGGCTAGGTGTTTCTGCGTCCGGTGGGACAGTATCTGCCTTCCTGTGGAAGGTGGTCCCAGAGCAAGAGTTGGTCAGGCCAAGGGTTTTATCCCACGGAGGTCACCAGGGGCAGGGGAGTTCTGGGTGCAGCTTTGCCTTTGTCTCCTTTGCTGACACCCACGTACTCCTGTCTGGGTGCTAAGGTAAGAGATAGGATGTGGCTACCATAGTCTGGATGCAGTTTGTCCCATGAGTGTGGGCCTCAGTGTGGTGGTGGGAAGAGACAATGAGACATTTATGAGGGGAGGCCTTTGTGGGAAGTAGGCTGCCGATGTCAGAAGGAACTGGGGTTCCTATCACGGGACCCTGGTTGGTTCTCCTAGTTGTTACAGAAGTGAGCCTGATCCCGCATCACGCCAGCTTCGGGTCTCATCCTGTGGTGTCTCCCTGTCACACGAGCCCCAGCACAATGCCATCCGCTAGGAGGTCTTCACCAGAGCCCGGCCAATACCAGTACCACGCCCTTGAGCCTCCAGAACTGGGAGCTAAATAAACTTTTCTTCATCAAGCTTCCAGCCTCTATTTTGCTGTATTAACATTAAATAAACTAATCAAGCAGTCAGCACCGCACAAGTCATTTCCCTGAAACTCTATGAGGCAGAGAGCAGGACTCAAACAATCCTGCTCCAGGCCCCCTGACCGTGCGGCTTGGTGGAGGAAGGTAGTGCCCACCTTGCAAGGCTGTGGGGCAGCTTGGGGAGGACAGCTCTGTCGTGGTGGTGTCCCAGGGACACGGCCAGGCAAACACGGGCCCTGGCAGCAGAGGAGGAAATCCGCAGCTGTCACAGAGCAACTGACCCGTCTAGTCATGGGACACAGGGGACACCCTTGGGAGTCCTGAAGTGCCGAGGAGGATTTGCTGGTCCGGGAGTGGGAGTCGTGTGCTTGAACCGGAGAACCATCTCCCCTCCCCCGCTTTTTTTCCTTTCTCAGCTGGCAGCCTTGGGGCACAGGAGAAGGAAAAGAAACCAGAATTCCAGTGCAAGGAAACAAAAGGTCACTTTGGTCCCCAGGCAGAGCCTCCCCTCCCCCAGCAGCAGAGCTCTAGCAGGCTCCGGGTCCTGCGCTGCCCACGCCCGGGGTGGGGCTGCCGGGCTGCTGCTGGCCAGGGCTGCGGGGTCTCCGGCGCCTCTGACTTCGTGTTGCACAGACAGCGCCGGCTGCCAGCGCCCGCCGTCCCTCAAGGTGACCCCTCTCCGGTGGGTCATTCTGTCCGCATCTGAGTGGTTTTCTGTCTGAAGCATCATTTATTTCTGGTGTCAGGGAGGCCAGGGGCGGCTTTTCCCACTAGTTGTAAACCCTCCCAGCCTCATTGATTCCTCCGCTCAGCTCCCTGGAAACCTGCTGGGGCTGCAAGTCTGTGTCCAGGATTCCTAGCAGGATGCCGAGTAGGGGAGAACCTGGCCAGTGTAGCTTTCTGTCCTCTTCTCTCAGGAGACCAAAGCCACCTAGTCTCCCCAGGGACTGTGTGTGCATGGGTTTCCTGGCTGCACTCCCCAGCTTGCTGTGCCTCTTGACAGACACTGCTCTTGAGGCCTGTCCTATCCCAGGGCTACTGGGTGTGACCCAACCTGCCTAACTTTTTTTTTTGTTTGTTGTTTTTGAGACGAGGTCTGGCCTTAAACTCACTGTGGTAGCCCAGGCTGGCCTTGAACTTGGGGTGATCCTCCTGCCTCAGCCTACAAAGTGTTGGGATTTATAGATGTGAGCCACCATGGGTGGCTTGGCTAAGGACTCCTTCCACCACATTTTCCTCCCACTAACTCTCCCGCTGCAGCCCTGGACTATAGGGAAGGGCTCTACTCAGCCCCGGGGCTGAGCAGCGGGGCTGGAGCCATTGGGATACCTGTGATTCCCATGTGCCGCGCCTGCAGCGAGTACCTCTGTGGTGTGCATGTCCATGGGCTCGCGCGTGTGCATTACCTCTGTGGTGTGCATGTCCATGGGCTCGCGCGTGTGCGCTACCTCTGTGGTGTGCATGTCCATGGGCTCGCGCGTGTGCGTTTCCCTGGTGTGACTTGGCAGAAGCGTTATAGGTCTAAGGATGCATTTGTGTCTGCCTCTGCGTGTTGGTATCAGGGTGTGTGCACACGTTCATGACATGTGTGTGCATGTGAATGCTCATATGTGTGTCTCCCTGCGCAACATGCTCATGGTGTGTGTGTATCAGTGGCCTGTGTGTGTGTGTGTGTAGAGTGCATGTGCCCATAGAGTGGGGCATATAGGGCTTCTGTGTGTGGACACAAGGGTGCCTCTGCATATTTACCTCTCTCCAGCCCTCCTCTTCTGCTCATTCTTTTCCTTCCTGTTGCCCAAGGATTTAGGGACAGTTCCAAGGAGGGGGTGGTGGCAAGGGAGGGAACCCTCAGATATGGTCTCATTACCCTTGGAGCTGCCCTGGAGCCGGAGGGGACTTTTCTCAGGCTTTGTGAAGCTCTCTTGGGAGAAAAGCATCCATCTGCCTGTTGAAGGGAAATGGCTACTTGTCCAGGACTCTAGGACAGGGCTGGGTCTAAGCCACTGCTGTGTCCCCGCCTGGAACAGAATAGTTGCAGGCCCCAGGACTGGTGAGGGCAGAGATGGCAGGCTGGGGGCTGTCTCCTGGAGGGACGGGAGGGATCGGGCTGAGGGGATGGGGCCTGGCCAAGGCAGTACCAGGGCTGTGGAAGTTGGTAGCTGGAGCAGAAGCTGGGGACAGTGGGCAGCCTTGAGGGTTGGTGGGGGCAGCGTCCGTTTTGGTGGCTGGGAAAAAACTCACCAGAGTCAGGACCTAGCCGTGCTCCTGGCCTGATTTCTACTCCACGGGCTCTGCTGACAGCAGGCGGGGTGGGGAAGACTGTTTCCCTGGGGAAGGAACAGCTTTCCCTCTGTATTTCCCCATCCTTTGCCCCACACCCTCTGTTCAGCACACAGGAAACCTGGCAGGTCTTCCCGTGCAGGCGGTGCCTGCTGTGTGCCCATCTGAGCGGAGGGCAGTATGTCTAGAGCCTGATCCCAGCTCGACCACGGGCTAGAGGCCCCTCTCTGGGTCTCATTCCTGCCTGGCAGTGGTTAGGGTCCTTCCTGGTCTGCCTGCCTCTGATCCTGTTCTCTGCCCAGCCATCTGTCCCCTCCGGTCGGGTAACCCTGGCACCCTGGAACCCAAGCAGCCAATGGGCAGAAGCTCATTGTGGCTGCTCAGAGGTTTTTGTGTGGTGAGCTCTACCTCTGTGGTGAATGGCAGGGGAAGGATCTGCAAACTGGGCTCACAGCCAGGGGAGAGGGATCCCACAAGGTTAGGGTGGGGTGATCTCTCCCTCCTGCTACAAGGGACCCTGCAGCTACCGAGGACGGCGCACCACAAGTGTTCATTTGCTCATTGGTCAAACATCAGGTGAGCCTCACTCGGGCCCAGAGTCTCTCCCTCGGCTGGAGGGTCCCAGGCCACTTCCAATCTTTTAGACTCCTGGTACATTAAGAAAGGAGGATACTCAGGCATGGTGGTGCACACCTGTAATCTCAGCACTTGGGAGACTGAGGCAGGAGGATCGCTGTGAGTTTGAGGCCAGCCTGGGTTACATAGCGTGACCTAGTCCCCGTAAGAAAACAAAACAACAACAGAAAAAGAAGATTCTTTGAATAGGCAGACGGGAGGCCCTGGATAAGGTTCCCAGCCCTGCAAAAATGCAACAAAATAAAAAAGAAAGAAACAAAGGTTTTGAATTCCTGCTCAAGCGTGGTTCTGTCCCATGCGCAAGCTGGGCTGGCTTGTGACCTGCTTGGCCAAAAATGCAGGGAAAGGGAAGGGACTTCGTGCAGGATCTGAGTCTGAGCCTTAGGGGGCCTCGCAGCCTCTGCGTTCAGGCTTCAGAGAGCCGGTGGCAGCAGACGAGAGAAGCAGCAACAGGAAGCCCTCAGGCAGCTAGTCAGCCAGCCCTGCGGAGCTGGGCTGCTAGTGGCTGTCTTGGTTCCTTCTCCCTGAGTTGAGGCACCAGCTGGGTGCAGGCACACGACTGAATCATCCAAAACCATCTGCTGCAGAGACAAATTGCCCAATTGGACTCCGCCCAGATTGCTGATTTTAGACCCCCTACATTTGGGGCCTTTTTTTTTTTGTTGTATGTAGCAGAGGCGAATGGAAATAGAAATATGCACATGGGAGTTGAGGTGTTATCGTAAGAGAAACAACATGTGCCTGGGCATTGGCACTGAGCAGCAACTGGAAAGGTCACAGAGATTCAGTGGATGCTGGAAGGGCCGTGAGAGGCCAGAGAAAGGGCAAGCTGTATGCACGGTGGTGGGACAATGAGTGTCATTCGGAGAAGACAAAATGTAGCTAATGTACTTGTGGATCCAGTTAAGGAGATTTCCAGGAAAATGTTAAATGTGACCACTTAAGCAACGTAAGAGAAGGTGTTGTAAGAGACAGAGGAGTTCAGGTACTATTTAGATAGCAACACAATTTCAGTGGCACTAGAGAGGCTAGTACAGTCTTTCAGCAAAAGATTCTCAAAACAAGAAATAGTCTTGGAGCTAAGACCAGGTCAGTATTGCAGCTGTAAGACTCTGTTTAGGCCTCACGAAGATTTAAGGAGTATCTTGTAGATCCTCCCAGCTAGACAAACGAGCTTCTAAAACAACCCTGATGTCCACCCAAAGTAGAAAGAGGCAGAGCTTGGAAAGGATGAAGAGTGTGGCTTTTAGAGCACTGAGTGCTTTTAACACAATTTATGGGAAACCCACAGAATTTTAAAGAGAATATTCTTAGCAAAAACACCACTGTCTTCGATGAAATGGAGTAGAAATAGTCAAACGAAGAGCGGGCTCTGGGCTTCCAACTTTCCACAGGAAAGACTCAGTCAGAGAGCTGCCCAGCTGCAAAGATGATCAATTAATTCTTGAAAAGAAAATTTGTCTCAGACGGTAGAGTCCAGAGTCTGAACTGTGGAACTAAGAATCAAGAACAATGGTGCTGGTGTTGGGGATTTAGCTCAGTGGTAGAACACTTGCCTAGCAAGTGTAAGACCCTGAGTTCAATCCCCAGCACCCAAAACCTAAAAAAGAACAATGACGTCTTAGATATTTTCTCATCACTGGGGCAAAATATGCAACACTCACAATTTGAAGGAAGAGATGTTTATTTTGGGTCATGGTTTCAGTCCAGGGCTCACTGGCTCCCAGACAGAAACAGGATGCAAAGGGGTCTGGCGGAGGAAAAGGTGCTCACACCATGGCGTCCAGGAACCAGAGAGAGAAAGGCAGAGCCAGAGAGGGAGATGTACACTTTTAGATCAACCTCCTACCCCCAGGACCTGTCTCTGACCAGGCCCACAGCCCCTGTGATCCAATCACCTTCCAAACACCAGAGACTTCTGGAGGATGCCCCAGATCTAGACCATTCCCAACAGATTAGGAAACCATTTCTAAGAAGCAGACAATAGATCCTAATTGAGAAATACTCTCTGTACCCAGAGTTGGAGGAAATGATAAACACCTGTCCTTCTAGATTTCAAAATTGCTATGGGACAGTAGCTGTATTTCCCTTCTGTTTACCCCATTTTAAAATGGGGGGATGGGGTCTCTGGGGGAGATCCTATCCCTGTCTCACCATCGTATGTTAAGTGTGGTGAGGTCAACAGCTTGTCTTTTTAATTCTTCATTCTCTGGATCAATATGAGCTCTAGCCAAGAAGCTACCCCAACGAGCCCCATCTGCTTGTCTTTCCCTGGTCTTCTGATTGTCCTCTGCTTCTGACTTACATGTGGGTGACAAAAATTGCTGAGCAGGGGCCCTAGCCTAAAAGATGTCACTTTCTTTAGTGGAAACACAGAAAGCCTTCTGGTTTCTATGTCTTTCTGCTCTTTACTTGAAGCATCACACATAGTAACAGCTGGGTAGCCCCGCTGGCTGGTTCCTACCAGTAGAAGCTCAGAATTCTGGAAGCCCCTTTTTTGTCCCATCTCTCTTTCCTTAGGTCCAAGCTGGGAATGTTTTTGGTGGTATAGCATTATCAAAATCCGGATAGATCAGCAGGATTCATGTTATCAAGCACAAGATCCTACCTGGATGCACCATTTTGTTCCGGCTCCTGCGGAGATGGCCAGTCGGGTCCATGAGTCTCACACCTAAGGTCTCCAGCAGATGGTTATCCAGCTGCACCCCAGTGGTTCTCTCCCAGAGCAGCCCTTCTGTAACATGAATAGGCTGAAAATTGTCCACATCATCAAGTTTTGATTGCTTTTTGCTTGTAGTGCTCCCTAAATTTCTCTCTTTAGTCTCACATTTTACTCTAAGCAGTAAGAAGCCAGTGTGCACCTTCCATAATTTGCTTGGAAATGTCTGCTAAAAATCCAAGTTGATCATGTATAAGTTCTGCTTCCCTCTGACACTAGAACACAGTTCAGTCTGTGCTCTGCCGCTTTAAAACAACATCACTTTTCCTCCAGTCTCGAATAATGTGCTCCTCATTTCCATCTGAGACATCACCAAAGACATCTTTAATGTCCGTATTTCTTTTCTTTCTTCTTCTTTTTTTGATACAGGGTCTTGCTATACAGTTCAGGCTGGCTTTGAACTCACTATGTAGTCCATGTTGACCTTGGTTTCTTAGCGATCCTCCTGCCTCAGCCTCCCAAGTGCTGGGATTATCGGCATGTGCCACCACGCCTGGCTAATGTTCATATTTCTACCAGTATTCTGTTCATGATCTGTGTTTTTTCTAAGATGATAGATGCTTTCTCTACCATTCTCTTCACTTCCTTTAGATACAATGTCTTTTCTACCAATAATCTAAGACAATCTATACTTTTCCTATCATTTACCTCAAAATTCCATTATCTAATTCTTCCAGTTTCTACCCATTACCTAATTCAAAAGTTCTTCCGCATTTTATGCATTTAGTTTAGAAACACTCCCTCTTGATATCCAAATCTTTGTTTTCCTAGGACTGTTAAAGAATTACTACAAAGTATGCAGCTTAAAAACAAGAGAAATAGATTCTGTCACAGTTCAGGAAGCCAGAAGTCCAAGATCAACCCTGAATGCCAGCAGAGGTGGCCTCCCCTGGAGTCTATGAGACAAGTCTTTTACAAGACTCTTCCCTTCTGTGGTCATGGCAGCCCTTACCCCATGACAAAGACTTAATTCGTTACCTCTGCCAAGACCCTATTTTCAAATAGGGTCACGTTCTGAGGTCGGGGTGGGGGTGGGGTGGGTGGGCTGGTGATGTGGATTTCAGCAGGGGACCGTATATAACCTGGTGCATATCTCAGTTAGTTTTTCAATTCCTGATCCTCTCTGAAGAAAACTTTCCCAAATGTACAAACAGAGGCAGAGGGGTTTGAGTTTACTTGAAAAGAAATTGCGGAACACATCTGGTCCCATGTCCCACCCACGACCATTGTGATTGTCTTTTCCTGGGCTCTTTCTGTGCAGTGTCCTTCACTACTCTGACATTTTCAATCCTGCATCCTTGTCCTTTTATTTCCCCATCATTTACTACCATTTAATGCAATTTATATTTTACTTTTTTCTCTTGTTTATTGTTTGTCTTTCTCAGTAGAATAATCTCTATGATGACAAGGATTTGTTTTTTCATTTTATACATTTCTGTATCCCCAGCACCCTGAATAGTGTCTGGCATGTAGTAGGTGCTCAGTAAAATCTGTTTGGTAGTTGACCAGATGCATGAGCAAAGGACTTGCTGGATGTGGACACCTAGCTGCTGTGGACAGGGAGCCCATTCTTTTACTGGGCAAACTTTGCTTTTTAAAGTCATTTAGTGAATTATTAAAAGAGGAACGTTTAGGCCTCCAGAGTCCGTGCTTTGAGACCTATGGGTCTGACTTTTCAGAAATAATTAGGGAGGCTGGGTAGCTGGAGGTAAGGAATAAAATGAGAGCTGGGACCTCCTGGGGCTGCCACTGACCTGCCCGGGGCACCTTGGCGACTTGTTCGTCTCTCCTGGCCCCTGGCTCCCCGACCTCAGTGTCCCTCACTCAGGTGTCTAGAAAGCAGTTGTTTTCTCTCCTTGAACCCTGTTTCCTCTTGCTGGGACATGGGAATAAAAGACAAAAATCTCACCATCCCTTTGAACTCTACAGAGGAGGGTGCCAGCTAATCGGAGGACGTTATGAGCAAAAAAGACAATTCCTTTGAACGTGGAAATTGCTCTATCACACAATCTCCCAACCACAGGGAGGAATTAATGAGGAATTTACTCCGGAGTCACAGCTTCAAAATGATCTTCCAGGTGGCCAAAGGAAATGCACATTTCCACTTCAATCAGAGAGCCCTTTGTAGACAGGAGAGGGGAGGGCTTCATTCTCGGAGCTCGGGACTGCTTCTCCCTCCCGGAGAAGGGGAGAGCCCTTGACAAAGACCGCCTGGTATCTGCAAACCCTCTTGCTAATTAGAAAAGCGAATCTAATTTCACGGATTTTGGCTCCTATTAATTTATTCTGTGCTTGTTGGTAATGAAATCGTGTGTTTGTTTCTTAAGAAAGAAAAAATGGAGACAAGAAGAATGGGTATGAGGCTGTTTATTCCCTCCCTTCATTCTATTAATTAAGGAAATAACGTATGACTTGATGTATTTTACGATGTCACTAACAGGACTTGCTCTAGCTTCTACAGGAGCTGTGTTGGTTAAGCCAGCATGGGGAGTCTATTTTTTTGTTGTTGTTGTTGCTCAGGCTGACCTTGAAGTCACTATGTAGCCCAGGCTGGCCTCAACTCCTGGTGATCCTCCTGTCTCAGCCTCCACAGTGCTAGGGTCTGAGGAGTCTACTTTAACATGACTAAAACACAGAAAGAGTGGGGACACTGAGTCCCAGGTCCTGCTGTAGATCAATATGGGTGTTATTGTTTCCAGAAACGTCTCCTGACCATGGTGACCCAGTCCCCGTGTCACACCCACATTCCCCTGGAAGGGACGGCAGATTTTCCTCGGGACTGAAGTTCTCACGGGGGCCGAGGTGAGGAAATCTAACCTCTGCAGCTCCGGAAGCAAGTGGGTAATGTTGAGCATGACTGGAACTGAACACTTCCATCTTGGGCTGTATCCCATTGGCTACTTTAATTTTGTTTTTGGTTTTTTGAGACAGGGTCTTACTAGGCAGCCCAGGCTGGCCTAAAACTCACAGTGATCCTCCCGCCTCAGCCTCCTGAGTGTTGGGCTCACAGGTGTGTGCCACCACACCTGGTCTCCACTGTCTACTCTTTTTTTTTTTTTTTGCTGTGCTGGGGATAGAACTCAGGGCCTTGCGCTTGCTAGGCAAATGCTCTACCACTTGAGCTAAATCCTCAGCACCACTGTCTACTCTTGACAGGCTCTGTGTGTGAACTTTTCTCATCAGTGAAGGCCAGAACCTCCATTTTGCTTTGGTAGCTTCATGTTCGTCTAGATACCATAGATTCTAGCCTGTTTCTAAATTTCATATTTATGTAAACATTTATGGAAACATTACTCATCTTTACCAATCTCTATTGCTAAACTCTGCAGAGTTACTTCTCTGAGTGGTATCTGAGCACCCAGCAAGCTTTGCTCCACGGCGGTTACTGAGGACTGGAGAGAGAGGCTCAGTCCAGCCTTTAAGACCAAAAGTTTCTGCTGGGGATTTAGTGCAGCAGTTAGAGTGCGTGCCTTGCAAGCACAAGGCCCTGAGTTTGAGCCCCGGCTCTAAAAACAAAAACAAAACAAAACAAAACAAAAAATGGCCAACAGACACGTACCTTGGAGCAGGAAGGACAAAAAGCCCTGCTTCTTTTTTTAAATCAGTCTTAGCACAATTGTAAGTAAATACTTTATCGATTATTTAAGATTGTCACTCATGGATGGCCCCCTTCCTAGCACCTCTGTGACTGCAGCAGGAGGCACTTGGCCCTTTCTCCTGGGTTACCGTGTGAGCTGGGCCTCTCTGCTTAGAGACAGGCCAGGTGGAATGGAGTCACCCTTTACTCAACGGCTCAAGAGAGAGGCGAGCAAAGAGACTTTCCTCAGTGGCAGGGGACTTAGTAGAGGCCACCACCTTGGAAACACACAGATTATTTTGAGCCTTGAGTCCTTCCTTCCTAGCTTTTTGCTTCAGACCAGTCGCTTTCCTTTTCTTGTCCTCATGTACCCATCAGAAAGTAGGAGTATTCATCCTACTTCACAAGATCCTAGTGGAGGTTTGTAGCCTACATGTGGACTGCAGCTGTGCTTGGCCAGCTGGCAGAGTAGTGTTTTAAGAGCTTGAATTTGAGCGATGCGTGGTGGTGAATGCCCATAATACCAGCATGTTGGGAGGCTGAGGCAGGAGGATTGCCCAGCTTGGGGGACTTAGAGGCTTAGCAAGATCATGTTTCAAATTACAAAATAAAAAAAGGGCTGGGGTTGCAGCTCAGTGTGAAGACTCTGAGTTCAGCTCCCATCTCCAAAGTGAGTCTGTCTAATAGTTTATATAAAATGTAAAAACCTACCAAACATATATATAGTGTTTGAGGTATATTAGTCAAACCTCAGTGAAGCTGTTAAAAGTTGAGTTTGTTAAAATGTTTTACCGTTAGATAAAACTCTCGAAGTCACAGATATTAGCGAGAACTTTTGGAACAGAACCCTGGTAACACAGGAAATGGTGCCAAGAATTGACAAATGGGATTGTGTCGGATTACAAAGCTTCTGCACAGCAAAAGAAACAACCAACAGGGTAAAAAGACAACCCACAGAATGGGAAAAAATTTTACCAGCTATTCTTCAGACAAAGGACTAATATCTAGAATATATAAAGAACTTAAAAAAAATTGGATCTTCCCCCCAAAAAACCCCTCAATTTAGAAATGGGCAACTGAACTGAATAAACACTTCACAGAAGAAGTACAAATGGCCAATAAATAGATGAAGAAATTTTCAACATCTCTGGCCATTAGAATAATGCAAATTAAAACAACACTGAGATTCCACCTTACCCCAGAAAGAATAGTCATCATCAAGAAATCAAATAATAATAAGTGCTGGTGAGGCTATGGGGGAAAAAGGAGCCCTTCTACATTGTTGGTGGGGTAATAAACTAGTACAATCACTATGGGAATCAATATGGGGATTCCTCAAAAAACTAGAAATTCCATTTGATCCAGGTTTTCCTCTTCCAGATATCTTCCCCAAAGAGTTAAAGACATCATAGTACAGTGACGTGTACATCTATCTATCTATCTATCTATCTATCTATCTATCTATCTATCTATCTATCTATCTCTATCTATCTAAAACATCTGGAGGTGGACTGTGAGCTGCTGTCCTGCTAGAAAATATACTTCCTGGAGATTATAAACTCAGCTACGGTAAAGAATTAAAGAAACCGAGTTTAAACTAAGAGAAGATAATTTATTTAAAGGTGGTGAAAAGGGGGAAGAGAGAGAAGATAGAGAGCTACTCAACTAGTAGAGAGCCTTCGAAAGCGAAATACTCGGACCCCCTCATTGCAGACCCTTTTACTGGGTTCTGTCCCTATTGTTGACCTTCAGAATTTGGTTTGCTCCAGGGCTTATCAGTTATCTCTGCCTCGATTTCTCATAGCTATGTGATTTTTCTTTGAAATGACTGGTGGGTGACTTAGGGCCAGGTAATGCAGAGATGGAAGAATTAAAAGGGGGAGTTTGTGTTCTTTATGCTAATCAGATTACCTGAGGACCTTCCCGGAACCAGTCTCTTTATCTTTGTCTCTCTGACTGTTGGAATCTGGCTGGTTTTATGTTTCTATTTGATTATAGCTGTCTGGCTTTCTGAGTCTAATGAGGGCTTTACCCTATCTTTTCCCTACCTATGGGGACCGGTTTCCATATACATATATATATAGAGAGAGACTTAGCTATATATATATCAGCACAACTCATAATAGCTAAGTCTTGGAAGCAGCCTATATGTCTATCAGCAGTTGAATAAAGAAAATGTAATTATACATGGTAGAATACTACTCTGCCATAAAGAAGGATAAACTTGAGTCATTTGTAGGAAAATGGATATACCTTGAGACTACAATGTTAAGTGAAATAAATCAGACAAGCTTAAATACTGCACAGCTTCTCTTATATGAAACATATAAAGGGCAAAATATAAAATATAAAAGTTGAAATAAAAGATAGATAATAGAAAGTAGGGAGATAGATCTTTTTCAAATGGGAAGGGGATCAGGAGATGGAGGGAGAGGAGAAAAAGGGGAGGGGAAGGGGACGGAAAAGGAATTAAGATGTGTTATGTACATACACCAACTCCCTGCAAGGAATATAATCATTATGTACTGCAAACATGTACAAATAAAAATAAAAATTAAGCTGGGTGCAATTATGCACACCTGGAATCCCAGCACTCAGGAGGCTGAGGCAGGAGGATCGCTGTGAGTTCAAGATCAGCCTGGGCTACATAGTGAATTCAAGATCAGCCTGAACTATACAGTGAGACCCTTTACCAAAAAGCCCCAGTTTTGCTTCATGAACCAGGAGCTGCCCTTCTGTCTGTCCCCCTCTAAGCCCCTGCCCTCATCCAGCAGGGCCACCCTCGCCCAGGGAGGGTTCCTACAGGCTGGGTGGAGAGAATCCAAGTTGGGAACAGCTGGGCCACGGCCTCCCTGCCTGGTGCACGCCTGCTGCGAGCTATATTTAGAACAGTGAAGCTGGGGGAAGGGAAAGAGAGAAGCCAAAGGAGACCCAAGAACAAAGAAAGACACAGCCAGAAAATGGGATGTGAGCACCAAGTGGCCAGTGGCAAAGCAGGGGTGTCCTCTGGGCTGGGCAGGACAGATGGCTGTGGGCACTGGCAGGGCGGCTGGCTGGAGGGACACTGTGGCTGACGTGTTGTGGGGAGCCAGGAAACCTGCCTGTCCCCAGAACCCCCCAAACACCTCCTCTAGGTTGGGGCTCTTGGACCTTTTGATTGCAGCCTTCATGGGCAGGATATAAGACTTTTTGCTTGCCTATTCTAATTTCCTCTAGGGGGGAAAAATGGGAGGAATATGAAGACTGGAAAGAGAGAAAATAGTTTGGATCGATCAAACTGCTGGCAATATACAGGATTCACATATTAATTGCTTAGAGGAATATGAACATGCAAAAGGAGTTTTAAAGCGATTTCCTAAAAACTTAAAAATAACTCAATAATTTAATTGTTCTTATTAAAGTAGCCGATTCAGATGTGGTGGCACCTGCCTGTAATTCCAGCACTCGGGAGGCTGAGGCAGGAGGACCTCTGTGAGTTCAAGGCCAGCCTGGGCTACACAGTGAGAGCTTGCCTCAAAAAAACAAGAACAAAGAAACAAAGAAAATAAATTAGCTGCTACTCCTGTGCAATTCCTCACCCATGACATGTTTCTCTACAAGCAACAGGGATATGAGTGATTCATATTTGAAAACCAAACTTACATAGTCTTGTGGGGCAACAGAGAAAAATTATAGGGTAAATATTACTGATGTAAATCTGGACAACTATGGATGTAGAATTAAATTAACCTAACCACCCATGAAAAGCTACATGGGTAATGGTGACTCTAAGCTCAAAGACTCTTTTATAATAAAACTAGCAAGGCCATCAGTAAAAATCAAAAAACAAAAAGCAAAACAAAACAAAAAAAAAACCAAACCAAAAACCCCACACCAGTCCTGGGACAGGATGGTGACATTGACTATGAGCCTTTCCTCCAGATTGTGGCATTCTGACCACCTGCAGGTTGGGATTTGACAGCATTGCTAAGTGCTCCGTGGTGGCCAGGTTTCTTAGCAAGGGACACAGCCGGAGTCCTGGGTCATCTTAGTTTATGAATAGCACGTTTTAGGAACCTTCTGCAGCCCACTCATTAAGTTAGCAGCAAGTAACCTTGAGTAGACCAAAAATGCCCGCGGCTACAGAAGTGCCAGTCTCTGGCCTGTAGGGATTAAATAAAGGAGTTGCCCTCCTGGGTCACTTGGCCCATTGTATTTAGGGAGGCCCCCGGCCTGGCAGGGAGTCTCCACCTTTGTGGGAACCGCTGGAGGGCTTTTCTGGGAAATTATCTCTTTTCTGGAAAGTGCAGCATGATCAAAAATCTTCCCTCTCCTGGATTATTTCCATTAGCACACAAGCAGGTTGTATTGATTCCAGCCTTAAAAACTTACTTCCTGACTTCAGTTAGCCTCCGGCCATGACCACAATTCTCTCCTTGTTCTGGCAACAACAGTTCTCAAGAGTTGTTTATATACTCGGCGCAGCCTCTCTGCAGGTTCCCCATCCTGGATTTAACCAACCACACACCGAAAATATTTGGAAAAAATTGTGACCGTACGGAACATGCCCGGGCCTTTTTCTCGTCATCGTTTCCTAAGCAATGCTGTACAGCACCACTGACGGAGTATTAGGTATTCTGAGGGATCTGGGGGTCATGGGACGCATGCCAGGGGCTAGGAGGCAGGTTATATGTGAATGCAGACTGAGGGACAACTGTATTCGATGTCCCCAACCCTTCACACTTCTGTCCTGACCTGCTCTAAAAGGCTCTGGTCCCCAGAAGCCACTGAAAGAGCCTCTGTTCATGCTGTCATTGGATTCCTCTATCTTGACAGTGCCATGGTCATTCCACACTCTGCACAGTGTCATTGGTATGGCGACCGGCTCATCCCTGTCAGTCTAGACCTTTTCCAGATTTTAAAACTAGAAGTCTCGTATTCCAGGAGCCACCTCATTCCTGAGCAAATCCTGATTGTGGCTCACTCTCTGTGGATATCCCCAGTGTTGCCTCACCCATTCATGTCTTCTTAGTCCTTTTCTTGACCTCACAGCGATCTTTTGTAGAACAGGTTTATTGAACCAGGGGGTAGTGGTTCACGCCTGTAATCCCAGTTACCTGGGAGGCTGAGGCAAGGGGATCACAAGTGTGAGGCCATCCTGGGTAACTTAGTGAGACATTGTCTCAAAGTGAAAAATAAAAAAGGACCGTGGGTATAATTCAGGGGTAGGAGAGCTCTGCATTTGATCTCCAGTGCCACAAGAAAAGATGCCCCCAAAGCTTTGAGATATAATTTGTAATGGATAAAGTGCACCTATTCAAAGTGTGTGAATTACTAAGTTTTCACTATGCCTACATCCACAAAATCATTATACCAATCGAGCTAACGAACCTATCCCTTGTCTCCATAACTTCTTCATGCACACTTGCAATCCTTCTCTCTTGCCTCTCATCCTTGCCCCCATCCACAGATGTACTGGTTAATTATTGCTGTGTAACAAATAGCCCCCAAATTTATCAGGTGAAAACAACAAGCACTGATCAGTGTCACTATTTTTCTGGGTCAAGTGTGGATGTCACTGACCTGGGGGCCTCTGCCTCAAGGTCTCTCTCTAGATTATGACCAAGGCATCGGACAGGGACAGGGCTGTGATCCATGTGACGACTTGTGTCAGGGAGGATCTGCACCCAAGCTCATGTGCACAATTGGTAGTGGGATCTGTTCCTTGCAGGCTGTTGAGCTGGGCTTCAGTTTCTTATTAGCTATTGGCTGGAGGCCTTAGTTACTTGCCACACAGACCTCTCAAGCAGCTCACAATATGGTAGCTGATTTCATCAAGGAAATTGGGGGGAAGTGGAGAGAAAACATGCCAGCTGGCAAAATGGAAGTCACCATCTCTATATGGCCTAATACCAAAGTGACATTCCATCATTTTTAGCATGCTTTACCTATTGGGAGGGAAACACTCCAGTGTCAGGCACTCTCAAGGAGAAGGAGTGACACCCAGGTGTGAATACCAGGAGGTAGTGACCTAGAGAGCTCCTGGAGAGGTTGCCACCCACACCAGGCAGCCACTGATCTGCTTGTGTCACTGTTTACATTTTCTAGAATTTTAGGTAAGTGGAATCATACAGCATACACTCTTTTTTTGTTTGTGTTTTACCACAGCCTATCAGTCTGATTTTCATTTATATTGTTGGATTTATCAGTAGTTCATTTTCTTTCCTTTCTTTCTTTCTTCTTCTTCTTTTTTTTTTTTAGACAGGGTCTCACTATGTAGCCAAGGCTGGCCTTGAACACACAGCAACTCTCCTGCCTCAGCCTCCCAAGTAAGTGCTGGGAGTACAGGCATGCTCCAACACACCTGGTTTATTTTTTTCTTACATGTTTGCAGTATACAATGTTAACATGCATGCTGAGGAGTTGGTACATGTACATAACACATCTTAATTCTTTTTAATTCCCCTTACCATCCTGTCTCTCTCATATAAGAGAAACGATACAATTTAATTTTGGGTGTCTAATTTATTTCACTTAACATTATGGTTTCCAGGTGTATCCATTTTCTTACAGATGACTCAGACTTAGTCTTCTTTATAGCAGAGTAGTTCTCCACTGTGTGTAAATATCATTTTCTTTATCCATTCTTCTGTTGACACATAAAGAGCCTGCTTCTAAGACTTAGCTATTATGAGTTGTGCTGCTGTAAACATGGGTAAGCATGGATCACTGTAATAAGATGTTTTTAACTCTTTCAGGAAGATACCTAGAGGGAGAATAGCTGGATCAAATGGAATTCCTATTTGTAGTTTCTTGAAGAATCTCCATACTGATTTCCATAGAGGTTGCAGTAGTTTACATTCCTCAAAACAATGTAGAAGGGTTCCTTTTCCCCACAGCCTCATCAACATTTGTTATTATTTGATTTCTTTCTTTTTTTTTTTTTTGTAGTGCCGGGGATCGAACTCAGGGCCTTGTGCTTGCAAGGCAAGCACTCTAATCACTGAGCTAAATCCCCAGATGTTATTATTTGATTTCTTGATGATGGTCATTTTTTCTGGGGTAAGATGGGATCTCAGTGTTTTATTTGGCGGGGAGGGTTGCTTTAAACAGTTTATTTAACTGAAACACCGTATACTGACTTCCATTTATTTTGATGTATCTTTTCCCCATGGTGATTTAGAGTCAATATAAATATTTCATAAATATTTGGCCATTTGGGTATACAAGTGCACAATACCTCATATCTTTCAGCAAGAAGATACTGAAGAGTAAAGATCTGACACAACTAACTAGGTACAATGAGAATCTGCTCAAAGTATTTATTTCTCTGAGGTAAAGGCACCATACACCTCTTCAATTAAGAAAACCATCCTCATATAACACAGGACTATTTTTATTTTTAAGTAGGGCCTAGAACACTTAGCCGCTATTTAGGTGCTGAATGGCAGAGCTACACCCTCAGAGCTTATGCCATGAATTCACAGGAACAGCTTCCAGCAGCTCAGACTTCTTCCTGTTGGTTCTCACGAAGTGCGGGGCAGGCTGGCATTTCAGTTGGTACCTTTCTCTTTGGCTTCCTTCTTTTTCTGATCATTTTCCCTGACATATTTCAGGAAGCTCTCTTGACTTTTTGAGTGTTTAATAAACTCAATATGCACATTAATTCTCTCAGCAAGTATCTTGCCCTTAACTTGCTTGTTCATGGGAATGCCAACAGCATGCTGGGTTGCACTGCAGACTCTTCCAGTTTGGCCACGATGACGTTTGTGTGGCATTCCTTTGTGAAGAGTACCCATTCCCTCGATGTCTACAACATCACCCTTTTTATAGATTTGCATGAATGTGGCCAAAGGAACAACCCTATGTTTTCTAAAAGGCCTAGAGAACATATTTTGATGCCTCTCTCCTTTCCCTTTGTGTTTGTTGTTTCGACAAATTCTTGGAAGGTGGTGGTTCTGGCCAAAAGGCTCCGTGTTGTTTTAATTTGCATTTCTCTAATGGCCAGAGATTTTGAACTTTTTTCCCTGTATTTATTGGCCATTTCTACTTCTTCCTCTCTGAAATATCTATTTATTTCAGTTGCCTATTTTTAAATTGGGTCTCTTATTTTGGGGGTCTGATTTTTTTTTGAGTTCTTTATATAGTATAGATATTAGTCCTCTGAGGAATATTTGGCAATTTTTTTTCTCATTCTGTAGGTTTTCTTTTCACTCTGCTAGTTGTTTCCTTTGCTGCGTAGAAGCTTTTTGATATAATCCCATATCTGATTCTTAGTGTTATTTCTTGTGCAATTGCGGTTCTGTTCAGAAAGTCCTTGGCTATACCCATTTCTTCAAGAGTTTTACCTAATTTATCTTCCAGCCTGTGGCCATACCACTCTGAGCTGGTTTGATTTCACCTAATTTATCTTCCAGCAGATTCAGTATTTCCATTTTAATATCTAGGACATTGATTCATTTTGATTTTATTTTGTACGTGCTGAGAGATACAGGTCTAGATTCAGTCTTCTGCCTGTGGACAGCCAGTTTTCCCAGCACCATTTGTTAAAGAGGCTATCTTTCCTCCAGTGTATGTTTTTGGCCGCTTTGTCAAAGATCAGACAACTGAATGAGCCTGGGGTTGTTTCTACATCCTCTATTCTGTTCCACTGCTCTATGAGTGTGTTTTTGGGTCAATGCCATGCTGTTTTTATCACTGTCGCTTTGCAATGTAATTTAAAATTGGGATTGTGATGCCTCCTGCTTTGCCCTTGTTTTCCATATGAATTTTAGGATTGTTTTTTCCAGTTCTGTGTGGAACGCTGTTGGTATTTTGATTGGGATTGCATGAAATCTGTATATCAGCTTTGGAAGTATGGCTATTTTGACAATATTGGTTCTGCCTATCCAGGAACAGGGGATACATTTCCAATTTCTAATGGCTTCCTTGATATTCTTTTTCAGTGTTCTATACTTTTCATTTTAAAAATCTTACATTTTCTTGCTTAGGTTAATTCCTAAGTATTTAATTTTTCTTGATGCTACATGGGTTTTTTTCCCCCCACTTTTTGGTTGTTGTGAATAAGGCTGCTATGAACACTTGTGTACACATTTTGTTTAGATGTATGTTTCATATCACCATCTTTACTATTTCTCTAATAATGTTAGCTGTAGGATTCTTATAGCTATCCTTTATCTTGTTAAGGAATTTTTCTTCTATTCCTAGTTTGTTGGATGCTTTTATCATGAAAGGGCACTGGGTTTTGTCAAATACAATTTCTAGGTCTACTGAGATGATCTTGGGGTTTTTAATTCATATTCTATCACTACGACTGATTGCATTGATTATTTTCTAATATTAAACCACACCTGAAATCCTGAGGTAAATTCAACTAAGCAATGATGTTCTTTGCATGTTTTGTTAGATTCTGTTGCTAGTATTTTGTTGAAAAATTTTGCATCTGTATTCATAAGGAATGACAGTCTGTAGTTTTCTTAGCCTGCTTTCTTGGTTTTGGCATCAGTAATACTGGCCTCACAGAATAGGAAGTGTTTCCTCTCCTTCTCGTCTTTAGAAAAGTTTGCGAAGAATTAATTTAATTCCTCCTTAAATATTTAGTAGAACTCACCCCTGAAGCCATCTAGGTTTGGGCTTTTCTGTCAGTTTTTAAGTTACTAATTAAGGGGTTGGGGATCTAGCTCAAGTAGTAGAGTGCTTGCCTAGCAAGCACAAGTCCCTGAGTTTGATCCCCGGCACCTCCCAGAAAAATGACTAATTAAATCTCTTTGTCTGTGGTATGATCAAAAGATATGATGAATGTTTGAAAAAAAATTATTACAGTACATGACACATTGCCACGAATTCTGCTCAAAATATCCCCCTCCCTTTGAACACACTTGTCCCACCATCCTTGCCGCTTTGTGAGGCAGTTCTGGAAGTGCTCTTTCATGAGTGTCTTAGTCGTACTGGCATGGCTGCATCGCTGAATTGATTCAAAACGTTTGGAGCAATTTCTTTTCTTTTCTTCTCTTTTTTTTGGTTCTGGGGCTCAAACTCAGGGCCTTGTGCGTGCTAGGCAAGTGCTCTACCACTTGAGCTAAATCCCCAGTCCCTATTTCTGGCAATTTCTGTCAAATAAAAACACTCCAGGGTGTCCTCATCTACCTTACTCAGCGGATTTGGCACTGTGAGACTTCTAGTTCTTCCTCCAAGTCAAAATGACCATGAAAATCAAATGTTTTGAGTCAGTTCAGGACATCGAGGCAGCCACGATAACTCAACTAAAGACACTCAGGAAAGAGAACTTCCAAAAGCGCTCCAGAAAGGGGCAAGTACGATGGGGTAAGTGTGTTGGAAGTGAGGGATGGGGTATTTTGAGGAGGATTAATGGCAATTTGTCTTTTACTGTAATAGAGTTTAAAAAGTTTTTGAAAAATATTCACTGTTTTTAATCATAGCTTGGTACACTTTAGGTCTTCAAATTATTTCATCTTGATTCAGTTAATGGTGAAGATTTCAGTCAGACTGGAAAGCAGTCAAACAGTTCCCCCTTTCCCTCGCCGTGTCCTTGAAACCTCTGCTTTTCTCATGATCTCTGCTTTATCTTTTTCTACACAGACTGGCTTTTTGGCTTGCTTATCCAAGATGATGGTCTGAGCCCCTGGGTCCTCACAACCTTCAAGGCCCATTGACTCCAGTCAACTCACTTGATCTCTAGGTCATAATTCTAAATTCCCAGAGAAGAATTTAATTGGCTTTGCATGAGCGAGGAATCCACCCCACTCGGGTTACCTGTGGCGGAGGAGGGGATGACCCAGGTGACCCAGAGCTGCTGGCAGGGCCAGAACGCTTCGAGAGACTTCTCCCAGGAGCAGCCTCTGGGCCAGGGATGAGAAAGTGGGCGCCTCTGGAACAAAGTGTTTGGAGTAGCAATTGGGGAGGAACTGGAGGAGGCAGCGTCAGAGGGGAAGAGGGTGAACCACAAAGGTACTGAGGTAAATTCAGAACCTCTGCCTGATTCCGTGGAGTTTAAACAGCTTCTGAGAGTTTGCCCTTCCCCAGGTAAGGGAGGGGGCTTCTTAACCCCTACTAGTCAGTTATGGCTGGGGTGGGACCAGGTGGGGAGCAAAGTGCAGGTGCTTCTGGACTTTGACTCCAAGGACCTGGTCAAGTGTGCAGAGCTCCAGGAGCCCAGGGCATAGCCCCGGAGGAGGGCACAGCTGCAGAGGTAGCAAAGCACACAGAAGCTGAGGGTGTCCCCCAAAGAGCATCCGGTGGGGAGGGGATGATGGACATCCCTCACAGACATCACACGATCAGGCACAAGGTGGGACGTGGCACACGGCTACAAGAGACGCAGGTCCGGCACAGCGCTGCAGGGCAGAGTGGTGTATGGGAAGGAGAAGGTTCCTGAGAAATTTATCTTGGTGACTGTCAGAGGCATTGAACTGCCCTGAGATACGGTACCAGAACCCTTCTTCTGGTTGCTGGCTGGGCTCTCAACTCCCTAGGGACGTCTTACCAGGCCCACAATGTCCTCGTGTTCTCCTGGCTCTGGGGCCACGTTCCCTCTTCCTAACTTTGCTTTCCAACCTGCTGGCTATTCAGGTAACTGAGTAGACCCTGCCTGTCTGTCTCTGCCGAGAACCTGGGTCATTCTTACCATCTTTTCTTTTCCAAATGGTCAGGCAGACGCCCCCCTAACCCCTCAGATAAGAGAGCATTTTGTTCCCTCTCTTTAGCAAGCTCGTTTGTAAATACAGTCCTGTAGTATGGCTGGGAGATGCCACAATACAGCTAATGAGCCTCTGTGTGGACAATTATGACCTAGAGTGCAGCTTGGCTTGGTTGTCTCCCACTCACGTGCACCATCTGATTCAGTTGCACACCCACTCACAATTATAATCTGGTTCTCTGAGAAAACACCATGCCCAGACCTCACAGGTGACAGCCCCAAAGCGGTGCACATGCAGGCAAACGCAGGCACACGCATGCCCACAGGTCCTCACATACAGATGACCACTGCCATGGGGCATCTTCCTGAATGACACCCTGCTGAGAAGGGAGCAGCAGGTGTCTGCTCTGGCCTGCCCTCTCTCTTCCACCAGCCACAGCTACCTCGACCTGGTCCCTTGCCCTTGGCTCCACCGATGTGAATGTTTTTAGAGATTCATTGGTGGCAGGAAGCAGAAAGCAACTTAGAGTTTCTGTTAGGAATCAGGTTATCACAGACCACAAAGGCTGGAGGCTTGGGAGGGCCTCATGAGGGACCAGACTGAAAACTGAAAGCCACCTTCAACCAGGCAGCTGATTCACTTTCTTTTTCCAAAAGAAATTCTCTCTCTCTCTCTCTCTCTGTCTCTCTCGCTCTCCCTCCTGCATTCAAATGACTTGAAGCATTTGTTTAAAATTCAGAGCGCTGAATCTCTAGAGATAGAGCCAAGGAAACTACATTTTTAACAAATACTCTGGGCGTCTTTGGCGTGTGAAAGGTTAAGTACTGTCGTGCTAAGAAGGCTCATAATTAAAACATTGGCGCGCATCTCAGAGACGCGTCCTCCTGGGTACAGTACCACAGATGAACTGACTCAGCCTGGGTCAGGTGTCCCAGTGCTACAGGCTGTGGCCGTCAGGGACATAGATGGTCTTGTCCAACCGTGAGGTAAACTGACCAACTGGCCTGATATAATGAGATGTTTGCAATGTCTTCTAATAAGCTCCCTTTCACTTGAATTGGTACATGTGCGTTTACTGTAGTCAAATGACACTTAAGGCACAGGTTGTCAGAAAGACACAGGCACGCACATGTTGTCACACACACACACACACACACATTGTCACACACTGACTCACATGCACACACCCATCATCCTGGGCACTGTGGGAGAGGTCTGTTCTGTTAATAATCTCTTTACATCTCAGTAGAACTGTAAAAAAAGGTGGGGGACCTTTATTAATTATATATCTTACATTCAATGAAACATAATATTTAAATAATTGCAGGAGGTGGCTTTGACACTTTGATTCTCTTCCCGGAACAAATGGCTGCTCGCCTGCAGTGGCCTGCTGAGATGATCTTGCGTGATGAAAGACCAACCTGATCTGTTCCTTTCACGGGATTTTTGTCCCAGAAAACGATGAAATGCATCCCTGACTGAGTACAGAGCAAGGGCGCCAGTCACTTTGCCAGGTTTGAAAAGAAAATGCCAGGAAAGGTTTCCATTTTATCGTTTTCAGACAGCAGGTGGGGGAGAGGAGGCTTGGAGCAGGAAGCTCGGAGTCACACCGAGAGGGGGACCAGAGGAGGCAAGTGTCCTGGGCAGATGGCCCCACCAGTGTGGCAAGGTGGGCGCTGTCTGTCTCAGTGTCCCTTGACCTAGATCGACCACGTCTTCTGATTCTGGCCACTTTCTTTTGTAATGGACATTGTCAGCCTGTGGGCTCTCAGTGGTCAAAAGAAAAATTATCTTCTACGGCTGGTCCTGTCCTCTTCAAAGTCCCCGGAGGTGTCCTGGTGACAATCCCCATACAACCCCAGAATACTATGACACTACAAAAATACCTAGAGAATGGGAATCTTGACAGAACAGGCTAGAATTTTGTTTTGACAAGAACTTCTAGAGCCCAGGTGGCCAGAGGGCTCCTGCCAGGATCTGCTTGGAAGGCAGAATCTCGGAATCCTTCTTAGGCAGAACTGCCGAGATGATACATCTGGCCAGGCCCAGGCCAGCTGGCGGGGCGCATCCCCGGCATGGTCTCTCCTCCCTGCCTGAAAGACAGGAGACTTGGCACAGAATGTAGGTCAAATTCGTGTCCAAGACTGTTTTCTCTTTTTCCAAGACAGAGTCTGGGAAGGAACTGGGCTGAGAGTGGTTTGCAATGGAGAGGAGGCAACCTGGCATTTGTGGAACGTCTCTGGCGCTGGTGTATGAATGTTGTTGTGTTTGGTCCCCACGAATCTTGTGCATGAGGAAAGCTTATCATCCACTTTACAGACAGGGACATGGAGACCCTGAGAGGCAGGCGACTACTAGGTCATGCGGTTACTAAGAGGAGGGCACGATTTAAGCTGTATTGTCTAGCTCCAGAAGGCTGCCTTCCCCACTGTTTCTGCCATGGGGGAAGGGTCAGGCATTGGCTTCCCAACCTTTAAGCGTTCACAGCAGTGGAGAAGGGGCCAGACGGGAACCAGGACTCCTCATGAACTTCCCCAGGCCACTTGGTTGGCCATTCTCATTTCTCCGTCTTTGCTCTCTTCCTTTCCCAGCCAGATACCTCCAATCATTCTGGAGTTAAAACCAACAACGACAAAGGAAATCCGTCTTGACCTTCCTCCACTCCTGGGTTCCATATTCTCCTCAGGACGCATGTGTTCCCCTTCTCAGCCGAGTTCCTGTAAAAGTCATACTAACATCACATCCCACCTTCTCACCATCCTCTTTTCACCATTTCCAAACTGGCTTTCTCTTTCTTTTGCACCGCAAGCGCCCCACCATGGCCGTTGATTCTTTGCCATTACCAAATTCATGAGGCTCTTCCCTGCCTCGTATCATTTGGCTTCTTGGCAGCACTGATGTTGACATTTCAGCCCTTCTTCATATTGCTTTTCTTTCACGAAAACATAGTCTCTGAGTTTTCCTCTGATCACTTGGCGACTCCTTCTCCATCTCCTTTTTAGGTTCCTTTTCCTCTATTAAACCTTCAAATGTCCAAATTTCAGGGCCTGGCCTCAGCCTCTTCCCTTCTCTTTCGATATTGGCTTTCTCATCTCACCCATTTCCGTGGCTTAAAATACCTCCATATTTATGCCTTCAGCTTGGATGATCTTTCTGAGCTCCAAATCCACTTGACTGTGTAGGAGGTTCATAATTTTTTCCCTAGTAGTTGACCAGGTAGCACACAGCAGGCCCTCTGCATCTGTGGGATCTACATCTGCAGGTTCAACCAACCGTAGATTGAAAATATTTTCAAAAAATCCTATATCTTAGTGAACGGGTCCAGACTTCCCCATGTTATTATTCTCTACAGTACAGCCTAACCATTTAAACATAATATTTTATTGCGTTAGGTATGCTAAGTAAACTACAGCTGATTTAAAGTATACAGGAGTTTGTGCTGAGTTCATATACGCAAATAGGATGCCATTTTACATAAGGTCCTTGGATATCCTTGGGTTTCAATATCTTTGGAGGTTCTGATGCCAGTCCTCTGCAGACACCACAGGAAAACTCTTATTTAGGCTTTGTGGGGTGAATGGTGTCTTTTACAACTGCTCAACCCTACCATTGTAGTTGAAACTCAGCTACGGGCAATAGGAGAATGGGCAAATCAGTATTCCAATAAAACTGTTTATGGATGCTGCATTTTTTTTTTTTTTTTGAGACAAGGTCTTGCTGTGTAGCTCAGGTTGGCCTCGAACTCACCGTGTAGCCCAGGCTGGTCTTGAATTTTCAGAGTTCCTCCTGCTTCAGGCTCTTGAGTGCTGGGATTACAGTCGTGTGCTACCACTTCTGGCTTGTTGCAGTTTTATATAATTTTCACATGTTGGGAAATATTCTCTTTTTTATTTTTCTAACTAATTTTTTTTCTTTTCTTTCTTTCTTTTTTTTTTTTTTTGTGGTGCTGGGGATCAAACTCAGGGCCTTGTGCTTGCTAGGTAAGCACTCTACCACTGAGGTAAATCCACAGCCCTCTAACCAATTGAAAAGTTGGATTTCATATCATTTTTCCTATATTCCTTTCTTTCTTTCTTTTTATTCCTCCCTACTCTTACCTTTTAATCACCAAGTCCTGTTGATTCTCTCTCCCAAATACACAGAGCAGGATGCTATTGAGAAATAGCTGCTCTGGTCTTTATTCTAAAAATTTTGACTTGGCTCACTTATTTCCTTTATGTCTTTTCTGAAATATATCTGTCTTAGTCTGTTTTCTACTGCTATAACAAAATGAGTGAAGCTGGATAATATAGAAAGAAAAGAGGTTTATTTAACTCACAGATTTGGAGGTTCAAGGGCACAGTGCTGGTATAGGATTATGGACAAACAGGAAGCCAGGGTGTGAGGTCTTACTCTTTTATTTTTGATGGATTAATTGATTGACTTTTTTTTCAGACACTGTCTCACTATGCAGCCCAGGCTGGCCTTAAACTCATGGTGATTCTCCAGTCTCAGCCTCCTGAGGACTGGGATTACACATGTGGGTCACCGTGCCCAGTAGTCTTATACTTTCATAGTAACCCACTCTTGCAGGAACTAATCACTTTGTGAGACCAGTACTAATTCCTCTGGGAACAGCACCCTAAGGATCTAAGTACCTCCTGCTAGGCTCCACCTTTAAAGGTCCCACCACCTCTCAGCAATGCACAATGGGAACTGAGCTTCCAGTTGTGAAATCCTTGGGGGATGCACTCAAACCATAGCCCTACCTTCTCCACAGTCTCCAGCCTGATCTCCTTTTAAAAAATGGCAACTTTCCCCCAGCCCTGATTCCCTCTACGCTGGCCTCCTTCTTTGTAGTTACTGCCTATAAATAGATCATGTAAGTTATTATACATCATTATTTATTGCCTGCTTCTCCGGCTAGAATGCCAGCCCTACTGCTGCATCCCGGGGAGCAGAGCCTGGTACTGCAAGGGCTTCACCTAGCGTGAGTTGACTTGATCTGTGCTGCCGAGGGTGCAATTCCCTCACGGGGAGGGCAGGCTCAGCTACGACAAGTCCATGCTGTCCTTAAATGGGACTTCTTCAGGCAGCGGTTCTTGGCCCTGGCTGCACACTAGATTCATCTGGGAGTTTAAAGAATTTCCCTGCTTGGGCTCAGCCCAGACCCAGTAAACCAGAAGTCCTGAAAATGGAAAATTTTCAGGTCCCTGTGGAGTTCAGCCAAGGTTAAGAATCACAGCTTTTAAAGCAATGGAAATTATAATGGCCAGAAAAGCAAGATTTTCTTCTGCAACAACCAAGCTTGGTGTGGCAGGGAAAAGAATTATTGGGCTCCGAAGCTCCCTGACTTAGATGATTGGATGTCCGGGCAGGGAAGAAAGGAGAGGATGGCACAGATGGCAATAGTGCAGCTGGGTGACAGGAGACAAGGACCAGTGAGGAAGCGGTTGAGGCCACACCTCAGTCCCCACTCATAGCTCTGGCCACTGGGAGGCTGAGGGTAGAGAGAGGGGGGACCTTTCATCACGTGTCTTTTAGGGTCCCCTAAGTATAAACAGTGGGACAGTTACCCAGGGACAACCTAACCTGGCCCATCAATCCACCCTACTCTGAGACCGTTTCACTTCCAGAGGATTGTGAAAGGTGTAAGAAAATGTTCCTGGGTCCCAGTGAGAGGCTGATAATGGGGACTGTTGTGTGGCTGGGCAGAGGAGCTGCAAGAGGCAGTGGAAAGGACAGTGTCTGTGTCCCCCATGCAGAAGACAGTGGGGTCAATCTCAGAGGACTGACTGGGCCATCGAAAGCCAAGACAGGTGGTCAGTCTGAAGGAAGCAGGCCCCACAGACTGAATCTGCTAGGAAAATGGACCGAACATTACTGGCAGTGACCACTGAAGCAGGATTGGGGTGACACCAACAGTTGTGCCTAAATGGGACTCAGTGGTCTTGGACACAGGTGTGTCAGACTAGGCCACATGTTGCCACAGCCTCCTGCTTCAGCCCCGGCCTCCTTCAAACTTCATTCCTCTGACACTGGGTGGGGGCTGCTGGCCAGGGCCACCCCTACTCTGACTTTCCCTCTGACTGCAGGGCTTCCCCCACCTCCTTCCAACAGGGCCCTGCCTTCCAGCATCCTCCCAGCCTCCTTCCTGTCTCTGGACCCAGGGTCCCATAAAAAGTCACTCTGGCTGCAATCAATAGACCATGTCTTTACCCAGGGAGATGCTGGTTTGCAGTGCGGAGCCTCCCAGGCTGAGGTTGGCGCAGAGGCAGCTCTCCCTGTCCGGATGATGCATTAGGCCGCATCAGCAGATGGTGATTTTTATGAGGACGCGTATGGCTCCCTGAAGAAACCATAGAGGGAACGGGGGAGGCGGGGGCGTGGGCAGCAGGTTGGAGGAGCATGACTCTGAAGATTCAGAGGGGACTGGTCACACCGGGTCCTCTCTGCCACCTCCTGTCCCCTCCTTGAGTCCTTCAGGACACCAGCTGTGCTGTTTGCCTGAGAAAGTCACTCATCCAGTACAAACACAAATTCACCAGAGACTGGGCACACGTCAACCTGCACGCGTGAGCTCCTGGTTACATGCTCACCACCCTCGGGACCAGATCCTGCTTTTCCTTTGGCCCCGTGTGCAGCCTCAGCCGTCCCCTCCTATCCCTGTCACCCAGCTAACTCCTGGGTGTCCATCCCTCACAGGCCAGCCCACTTTGTGATTGTCACATCCTCAGGGAACCCTCTGTGTCTGGTCACATGATCTCATGTGCCTCTCTTTTTCGGGGGCATTTCCCGTCAGTAAAATTTGACGTTAATTATTGTGTTTAATATGTGCCTCAGCCATCAGACTGTGATCTACAAGGGACGATGGCAGTTTTGTCATTTTCTTTCGCGATTAGCACACTGCCTGGTACACAGGAGATCCTTGCTGAGTGACTGCTGAGTGAGTTCATAGATGTGGTAGCCAGCTTTGGAAATGGCCCTCAGTGATCCACACTTCCCGGGCCTCATGCCCTGGCCTTTCTCTGGTGTGTGGCGGGGCGCCTGACTCACTTCTAACGAATGGATGACCTCAAAGGTACAAGGGGACTGAATGTGTCCCCCAAACACTCTCTCTCTGTCTCTCTCCTTTACTTGCTTGCTATGACACAGCCAGCTGCCACGTTGGGAATGGCTCCCCACAAGGGAAGGAACTGCTGTACCCAGGCGGCAAACGGGGAGAAACCAAGGCCCTCAGTTGACCACCCCGAGACACTGACCCCTCTCTCATGAGTGCCGCTTAGAGGAGACTGCCAACGGGGCGCACAACCTGGCGGTGGCTTCCCGGGGGCCTTGGAGCCAGAGGACCCAGGCGAGCCGGGCCTGGGTTCCTGACCCCCAGAGCCTGTTGTTCACCAAAACCAGTGGGCTGGGGTCCTTAGTTACATGTCAACAGGTGACTGAGACCATGAATGGATGTCAGGGAGCCACACAGCAATCACCACGAACCTGCTATGAACAGAAGACTTTCGCCACTGCCCTTTGAAACGTCCCCTTGTTTTATCATACCTGAGCGAGGTTTTCACACACACACACACACACACACAGATTCCTGAAGGAACCTCTCCTCTTCTTTGTTTTTGATACCTTTCCACCCCATGTGGGCAGAACTCACCCAAAAATTCCTATCAGGTCAGAGTGCCAGGCCCACTCAGGAACCCCCCAGCTCTGCACCAGTCAGCCCTGACTTCTCCCAGGCCCTCGAACTTGCTAGGCTTCCTCTCACCACCAATGAGCAGCCCAGCTAACCCCTAGGCCTGGACTTCTCTTCTGGCCTGCCCGGCTTCACAGCATCAGTGGCAGAGATGGGAGGGAAGAGCTTGTGGGGCTGGGCAGGGCCTGGGAGAGTCGGCAGGGCTGGGGATCCCCACGATTGACTTGCACCTGCATCTCTCCAGTGCTGCATGAAAGCAAGGGCTCCCTGTGGTTGGTTCTAGAAGCACCCAGGGATCCATCTGACTTGGAATCCATAAAACCTGGAAGATCTCAGGGATCCCAATCCCTATTCTACCTCCTAGCAGCGCTGTGACCTTGGGCAAGGGCTTAGCATTTCTGAGCTTCAGTTTCCCTTTGTGTGAAATGATAAAGTGGTAAGCAGAAAATGGTCTTTAGCTATAATGATAACAATTATTATTTCTATTATTATCAATTAGATCCTTCATCTTCAAGGGTCATAAATCTCAAAGTCCTCTCCACGGACATTCCTCAAACATCTCAGGCCCTCATTTCCTAGTTGTCTTTGTCTTTCTGTCCGTCTGTCTCTTTTTTATTGGGGTAGAATTGACAAACAATAAACTGCATATTCAAGGGTCTGACATGCTTGACATATGCCAGCACCCCCAAACTTTTTGGCACCAGGGACCAGTTTTGTGGAAGACAATATTTTTTTTGCAGGTGGGCGTGTGAGGGGCAGGGCTTGGGGATGATTCAAGCACATTATATCTATTGTGCATTTTACTTCTATTACTATTACATTAGATTCTCATAAGGAGCTTGCAACCTAGATCCCGCACATGCTCAGTTCACAGTAGGGTTTGCACTCCTATGAGAATCTAATGCTGTGCTGACTTGACAGAAGGGGGAACTCGGGGGTGAGGAAGTGATGGAGGCCAGCTGGATGAAGCGTCTCTCATTGCTTCCTTCTGTGTGGCCTGGTTCCTAACAGGATATGGACAGGTAGCAGCCTGGGGTTAGGGACTTCTGACATATGCTGTCCTCAGGAACCATCATTACAACCGAGGTAACAAAAAATAACCATTATGCCCCAGATTCCCTTTTGTAATCTTTCCATCTCCGTCCAAGTCCTTGCTCCCAATCCTTGGATAACTGCTGATTTATTTTCTGTCACTACAAGTTAGTTGTTTTTTATAGTGTTTTATGTCAATAGAATCACACAGTATGTATTTTGAGAAGCGGTCTGGTTTATTTCACTAGCCTAATTGTTTTGAGATGCAGCCACATCGATGTATGATCGGTGGTTCATTCCTTTCTGCTCGCGAACTATTCTGTGGCCTGGATATCCACAATTTGTTTACCATTCACCTTTTGATGGACATTCGGCTTGTTTACAGTTTTTGGCTAGTTCAAATAAGGCTGCTATGAACATTCATATTTTTATAATCAACATAAGCGTCATTTCTTTTGGATAAACATACAGGAGTGGAGACAGGTCACACGGGAGGTGTAAGTTTAACGTTTCAAGAAACTGGTAGACTGTTTTCCAAAGTAGATGCATGATTTACATTCCTACCTTCACATATGAGCCTTACAATCGCTTCTCTTCATTGCTAATGCTTGGCATAATCAGTCTGTTTAATTTTAGACATCCCAATGGAAGGTAGAGCTTTTAATTTGCATTTCTCTGATGACTAATGATTTTGAATATGTTGTCTTGGGCCATGAATACATCTTATCTGGTGAATCATCTCTTCAATACCTTTTGCCTGCTTAAAGCATTAAGTTGTACGTTTTCTTCATAGTGAGCTTTGAGAGTTCTTTATATTTCATGGAAACAAGTCCTTATTGGATATGTTTCTTTGGAAAAAATATTAACTCTGAGTCTGTTGTTTGCCTCTTTATTGACTTACTCTTCTTCTTATTTTTATTTTTTGGGTGCTGGGGATCAAAGTCAGGGCCTTGCGCTTGCCAGGCAAGTGCTCTACCACTTCAGCTAAATCCTCAACCCCAGAAGTTTTTAATTTTGATGACATCCAATTTATCTTTTATATCTTTTTATGGATTGTACTTTTT
>PVJO010020124.1:0-32715 GCA_004026905.1 Hystrix cristata | reverse complement strand
TTTTTTTTTTTTTTTTTTTTTTTTTTTTTTTTTTTTTTTTTTGTGGTGCCGGGGATCGAACTCAGGCCCTTGTGCTTACAAGGAAAGCACTCTAATCACCGAGCTAAATCCCCAGCCCCCTGGTTCCCTTAATTAAAACTTTAGATCAGTGAAACAAATTATTTACATTTTTGGTATACTATATTCTTGATGTCAAGATTTAATTCCCCAATTTTTATTTCTACACGGTGAAACACATATTAATTAATGTGTCATTTAAATAAGTTTTAATTTAGGAACAAAAACAAAGACAAAAAAATCTCTGAAAATGGACCCAGTGGTTTTATAGAAATAAAGGACTATATCAAACTAAATGGACTGTCTTGGTCAGAAGCTATGCAGTGGGAAATGAATTTTTAGGAGTTTGAGTTATTTTTATTATCACTAATATCTAGTAAAAGTGCTAGATTTTCTTGCCTTAAACTCTTCATATATATATATATATCCTGATTAATTTCCTTAAAGTAATATTGTTAAGATTAAATTGATACATACACATATAGATATACACACACACACACACATACACATACAGCGGGGAGAGAGAGAGAGAAAATGTATGGACAGGTATGTACGAGGAAATAAATACGTACTTGAAAAGGAACACTTGAGATGAATGATTGTTCACTGTTAACTTGTGACTCGGTGCGGCAGACTGAAAGAATTTAGAACTTTTTGGGCCAGGTTTAAAAATAGCTGAAAAAATAGTCAAACGATGAACGATAAAAGCCTTGTGATAGCGAAGGTAAAGAGGGTGGACACAGTGGTCAGTGCTGAGAGGCGACGATCACCTGTGACTCTTTCTTGCTGGCCAAGAAGTTGTCAGCACTATCCTTTCAGATTCTCTTGTTAGGGCTATTTATACAGCAACAAGCCTTGGAAGATGGAGAGAAGACTTTCCCTACGTACTAAGCAGCAGGTTTATTATCTCTCAAGAAACAAAATGATGTGACAAAGATAATGATAGGAATTATAAGAGAAGTGGTGTATCTCTTGGGTCAACAATGAATCAATATGGCCTGATGAAATATTTGGGCTTCCTAAACTCAAAGTTCTTCAGCTGTTTACCTAACATCCCCTTGGTCACTCCCGGTAGCCCACAACAGCCTCAAGGGTCAAGGGAGCCTGGTGCCAGCTCCAGGCTCATGCTGCCTGCCATGCTGTCGGCCATGAAGTCTTCTATCCCTGCCCCAGGAATCCTCTGTCTTCTGACAGCATCCATGAGACTTTGGTAAACTAACTGGTAGCTTTCAAAAATAGTAATATCTTGGGTTGGGACAATAAAGCAAATACATGTAGACATTTTTTGTAAAGATGAAGTGAAAATTCACCTTTTAATGGAAGAACATTTGTAGGAAAGAAAAATAAGTAAAAATGAAAACCAATGCATTCTTAAATGCCTTAGTATGTTACAGTGCATGCTACGTAGAATATGCTGTGTAACTTATTTTGGGAAAAATCAGTGGCATTTTAATACACGGGGAAGATTTGTGGAGGGAGGCGGTGACAGGTACAGAAAAAATAAAAAAAGAAGATTAATCCACACTCATATATAAAAACAAAGTATTATATAAAGCATAATTTGTGGAGATAATTTTCTTAATTTGTTTGTATCCAGTGGGCTGTGTTGACCCTGGATGGGCTAACATACTATTGACACTAACCAGTTGCCTGCACAGTGACACACAGAATTTTAAGGGGATTGCAGGATGCATGTTAGAGCAAGAAAGGCCTCAACAGTCATGTATCAGTCACCTCATTACATGCACAAGGGAATAAAATTCAGTGGACTGTACAGAATGTGAGAAGATCATCAATGTAGTAACAGACAATATAAAATAATTTGAACTAGAATTTCCAAAGATACTTAAACTAGTTTCAGTGTCATCATACTAGCGCACCGTGTATGCGACAAGACATTTGACAGGACTGTTGTTGTCCAGGATCAGCAAATAAGAGTTCAAAATATAATATCAAAACAAGAGACACAGCATTGGAGGAAGCACTTACAACACCTCTAAATCTTTTCTAGTTCTCAGTAATGCTACTGCTCTCTGTGTCCATGGCTCCTGAGGGTTCTCTTTTAGTCCCATTGACTACTTTTTTCTATTCAAGCATATGTACTTCTGTTCTTCTCCTACATGGATTTGCTGAACAAATTTAAAATAACAAGTATCATTTAACAGGATGAAATTTTTCCTGTTTTTACTTAAAATTACTTTAGAAAAATAATTCTATTTTCCTTATTAAATAGGGATAGCATTCCTATCAGCAAGAATAAAGAGCAGTTTTTGACGATTTTTATAGTTTTGTTTTTCATGCATTGTTTCCTCCCTAATACAGTGTGGTCATTTATGATCATGAATTCAATCCAACTATAGAAAAGACAGCAAATAGGAGGATCATTTTCTGTAGATAATGATTGCGCAAACAGGTATGTATTTGTGCAGGTCCTCATTCACCGGCGTGAGAAGTACATCACTCCATTGTTTGGTTTTCATCAGAAATGGAAGATTATTATTTTGAATGATCAGTGAGCACTCAGTTAATAGAAATCAGTCCATGCTACTAGTGGTATTCCAACAACTAGAAAGGAAAAAAATGCAATTGCAAAATCAGTTTTAGTAGACTTTTGGTAGCTGGGGAAGCCACATGACTGACTTTACAAGTGTGCAGGAGAAGAAGGTGGTTTAGATGAAAGTAATAGCCATAGAACAAAAGAAGTCAAGAGGGAAATACAAACGTCAATGTTCTTTATGTTTTATAGAGTTGTTTTTTGTTTTTGTTTTTGTTTTTGTTTTTTTTTTTTTTTACAGTTTTTAAAGCATACTTTGTCCTCGCTATTCAGAATGGTAAATGTTACATTTTCTTTCATGGGTGTGTATTTGTATTCTAAGAATTTCATTCTTTAGAAAACCCAGAATTAAAACTTCTCAGGTGTTATTTTTCTCAAGGAAAGGTCTTCTTATTACTTGTTATGTTAATCTCTTTTATGTAGTTAACATTTTAACTAAAAGTGGATAACTGAAACAAAATAAATCTGTATTCCTTGGTAAGTAGAATAATGCATCATGACTGTAAATCATCTGAGTCAATTTGTATATAGGTACGTGTCGTAGTCATTTTCTCATTGCTGAAGCAAAATACCTGACACCTAATGTTAAAGGTTTATTTGCTAACAGTTTGTGGTGGTTTCAATTCACAGTTGGCTGGCCTCAAAGTAGGAGGACATCACAGAGGAGAAACAGTTTACGGCATGCAGAAGGCAGCAAGCAGCAAGCTACAACCCTCTTTCTGTCCCTTGTATTTTATCCAGGCTACAAACTTTAGGGTGGGTAACACTCACACCCAGGGAGGGCCTTCCCATTATCCACTCCCAGCACTATGAGAAACTACTGTCAGTAGACTAATTTAGTAATCGAATACTCTGGATTCCAGCATCACACAATCTAGATCTAGCCATCTCTGAAAAGCCCCACCTATGACTATAGGCAACTTTAGGGGGACATCTAGACACAAGCCATAACAGCACGCAAGTAATTAAATATCTCACTCAGTTTTCTCATCATAATAAGAGGATATGTTGTTGGAAAAACAATACAGATAAAAATTTTGTAAAATCCTTTAGACATAATAAGTACACCATAAATGTTGTCTATTATTATTATAACTTTATAAGTATGTCTTTTTCTTAGGACATCATGGCAAGCAGCAAGAGGTGATAATATCCTTAACCACTCTTTAGTTTTTGATGCTTCATTTCTGATAAATACTACCTAGGGATCTGTATTCAAGTGGGTTAAACACATACGCTAATATCTCTAAAAATAAAGAAACCAGAAATCTTAACACTAAGATACAAATGGAAAGATGGGGGATACAGAAGGGGTAAGAGTACAATTAAGATTTACTGAGCACTTGCATTTCCTAAATCACAAGGATAAGAAACTCAATTATGCAAAACGCTAAGCTGCATTGCTTCCCGCTAAAGGTAGAAGACAGAGGACAATGAAGATTTAGATTTTTGTTCTACTGTTGCAAAAACCAAACCAAACTTTTTTTCTTAGCATAATTAATCCTCGGGATATTGAGGCTTTGTTTATTGTTACATGTGTAGTTATTATTGGGTTCCTTGATCAGTGCAAAGATGGGAGTACCACATAAAACTGACATATGCCTTAGGTATTATAAACTAGTTGTTGGTGCTGAAGTATGACAGAAGAAATACAGAGAAATAGAAAGGAGACTCATTTTTCTGTCTCTCTCCTTACCTTAAAATTCTGGATCATATTTCTGCTCAGCTCTGTACAGACATGCTAATTGCTTAGAGTGTCTGCACTGGATGGCTTTATTAACTATAAATCTCCCCCCATGAAGACAGATGACACTATCATAAGAATAATTGGTAACTCAGGGTTTGCAGGGGTACCCAAACTGCCAGTTCTCACAACATCCAATACTACACCTCCCTAGAGCAATGCCTAGAAGGGTCCAAACCTGCAATCACCTTCGATTCCAGGAGAAGAAGAGTCTTAAGGACTATCCATAATGAAATCATCTTCTCTCAAGCAGAAACAATTACTCCACGATGGGAACCAAGGCAGCCAACTCCATCAAGAAAGATTCTCTCATAGGAAACAAATTATCCATCAAGGCATAAGGATTCCTCTTGGACTACAAAACTGAAATGGATATAATAGTCCGCTAGACACTGGAGGACCTGTTAATCCATAAAAACTGGCCTTGTGGTAGAACTCTTGCAGACACACATATTTAAATACTGCATTGTTTCTCTGGTGTGAGAAACTGCAAGTGTAAACAAGGACTAAAATGTATTTTATTGGGAAAGGCAAGAAATTAGTCAAATGGGAAGGGGAACGAGAAGAAGGAGGGGGAAAGGGATGGAGGGACAAGGGAAATAAGGAATAGAAGGAAAAAATGGAAACAAAGCTTTTGTAAATAAGGAGGGAAAAGAGGTTAAGGGGGGGAATGGGAAGAAAGCAGCAAGATATATCACACACAAGTACAAATTCCCTATGACAAATGTCATCACTATGTATATCTAAAATGTGTCATTAAAAGAAAAGAAAAAAAAATTGTCCTTGTTCTTTTGTGAGGAGGCCAGTTTGATCCTTGCATCAGTATATATCCCCTCCAGTTTTTCAAGCTGGAGCCTATATTTTCTCTATTTTTCCTCACTTTTTAACTCTGTCTGATAAATCTGCATATGCTTCACACTGACTTACCCTGAAATTTGTTTTCTGTGATAAAGCTAGTGGGAATTCACTACCTACTCCATGTGGGTGAGGAACAAAGAAGGTCCCTGTCTCTTCTCGGGCATAGCCATAGACCTTATTTGGTAAGAGTACCTCACAATATGACTATATTTGGAGATAAGACCTTTAGGTAATTAAAATTCAATGAACTCATAAGGGTGAGGCCCTAATCTAGTATGATTAATGTCACTATAAAACACAAATAGATACCAGAGGAGTGAACACTGCAAAGGAAAGATCATTTAAGAATGCAGAAAAAAGGTGGCCATCCGCAAGCTAGGGCGAGAGGTCCCAATAGAACCCTAAACTGCTACCAATGTGATCTTTGATCCCTAGTCTCAAGAATACTGAGAAAACATATTTGAAATGTGTAACCCACTGACTCTATGGCATTTTGCAATGAATGTCCTTTGCAAGCTCTTATAAGGTTGTTATCATTTAGATCTAAAATGCCCCCTCCCCAAATTTTCTTGTGTTGAAGGTGACTGGATAATAGTCAGTGTGTCCAGCTATTGATGACTATAGTAGTTGAATGAGCTGTTAGGATGTGAAGCCTTGTTGGAAATGGGTCACTGGGGGGATATATTCGTGTCCTTGTTTCCTCTCTTCAATCATTTTTGTTGACTATCTTGGGGTGACCAGATTTCCTCTTTCCAGGCCCTTTACTATCTCTTCCTGCCTTAGAGCCTGGTGAGAAGAGACTGAAACCATAAGTCAAAACAAATCCCTCTCTTCCTTTAAGTTGTGGTTGTCAAGTGTTGTGTCCTAGTGATGGTGACTAAGAAAGGTCCTGGAAAGAGAAGTGGAGTCATCGCCGCGCCCACATCTGGCCATGTGAAGATTCTGGGACTTGTTTGCGGGGGTGGTTATGGAAGGTTGGGAGATGCGGGCCAGAGAAGTGTAAGAATACTGTAAGCAGAATAAGTAAAGCTTGATGGGAGATTTGGTTGGGGTCCAGAAGGCCAAAATGCCGATAGACATGGGAATGGTGATGGTCAAGCTCTGGAGACTTCACCTGGAAACCAGAGCTCACTCCATTTAGCCCTTGGACTAGAGGCCATGTGTTTTACACACTGGCAAAAATCCATCTTATTTTGCCCTTGTTCTGAGACTTTGGGGGGTAGTAGACTAATTAAAGATGGTAGATAATTAACCTGATGGAGAACTTTTCAAGCAGTCCAGCATTCAATCCGTGACATAGGTAAAGTCAGCTGGAGCTAAAAGCAGAGCTGAGGGATTTGAAAAGATTGCAGTTTCAGCAGAAAGGAAATGCCTGCAAAGGTGGAGAAAAAGAGTGCATGATTGGGGATAAGGTTATCATTGAAAAGAAGCAAAGTACTTTGTATAGGAATAAGAAGAAAGATATTTTAAAGGCATCTCAGAAATCAGCAAGGTCCTACCCACTGTAGTCTCAAGTGTGCAAACCTGTAAGTCATTCATTCAAGAAGGCAGCCCCTGAGCCCCAAGCTTGAAAAGGGCCACCTTTGGAATTGGTCCCCAGGATTTATTTCCGAGTGCTCAGCCATCCTCTCAGAATCCACTGCAGTAATGGTCTGATGGGACTGAGTTGCTGGTGAAGCCAGCAGACCTTGGCATCATCAGCATGGTGTTGCGTTTTCCAGCATGCAGAATGATAGTTACAGGATCATGGAAGTTTCCACCAGGATTTCAGGCGTACCAAATATTTAAACTATCCTTACTTAAGGTACAATCTTGGAAAACATTGAAATTTTACTGTGGTTAATTAATCCATCCCATATCTTTAAGATTACCTCTACATCATTCATAAAAGAGACATCTAGTGCTTACACACACACGATTTCCTCTTTTTTTGTGTGTGTGCATAGAGAAGACTAAGCTTTCCAGTCAGGTGTCAATTCTCAAATAATATTAGCATAAAACTGTTACATTAATCTCCATTTTACACATAAGAAGACTGAGTTGTACAAACATTAATGCCCAGTCTAGGTCATCAACCATTTAGGGGAGCCATTGTTTGGAAACACAAACAGCATGGTTCCCAAATCTGCATTCTTAAGTGACAGTCTATTGTTTATTGTACTTTTATTGTATATTCCATTCTGATTTCATGTTGTATATCAAAGCTTGCTTTTTCATTTTAATCTTGTTCCCTGAAACTGTCCTTTTTTGTGTATATTCTATTTTCTGCTAAATCAGATTAGGTAATTTCTTTTTTTTTTTTTTTTTATTTTTGACTCTTCAATTTTTCCCTATATCATCATTTTATTGTTGGGCCCATGTACAATAAAATTATACTTAATTTAAAATTGAAGTTATATTTTTTGATTTTCATATTTCCATTTTTAGTTCTAATATTTCCATTTGGTAGATCTGTATATCCTGCCTTCTTTCCCAAAACTTTCTGGGTTTTTTTTTTTTTTTTTGAGATTTTTATGTTTTCATTTGTTTTGAATATTCAAATTGTTCATTGAAATATTGTATACTTTTTTTCAGATAATTCTAACATGTCTGTCATACTAGTCTTCACAAACCACTTTTTTAATCCCATTAGAAATGTGGTTTCGGACTGGGGATTTAGCTCAGTGATTAGAGGGCTTGCCTTGCAAGCATAAAGCCCTGAGTTCAATCCCCGGCACCACCAAAAAAAAAAAAAAAAAAAAAAAAAAAAAGTGGTTTCTTGATTTGTACTAAAAAAAACTGGGTATTTTAAGTTAGTAATTTCTAGCTCTAATTGAAATCTTTTATTTTAGCTTCTTCCTTGTGACACTGTTCAAGCATAGAAAGATGAGAATGCTAAATCTTTACTGGGGGTTAAGACTGAATTTCGGGCTGTCCTCTTGAGATACTTGTGGAGTGGCTTCCTTGTTATTGCAAAGTGAGAGTCCAAGTTCTCCTCAACATTAACTTTCCACTGAGTGCTCCCTGTCTTGCAGCGATAGGAAGGTTTCACTGCTGCTGTACACTTGGCTTCCATGACATTACAGAGGTGAGGATGACTTTGGCATTGCTGGGGGGTAATGAAATCTAGCCTCTCCACGAGTCCTGTTCTCAGCAGTCCTCGTGTAATTTCATCCAAGAAAACAGACGAGAGGCACCTTCTTACCTCATCTTGAAGATACAAGTACAGGGTCTCCATCTTTTCTCTACAGATGCCAAGGAGGGTTATATAGAGAACTTATTATCCTTCAATGAGGATGAAATTTCTAGCTCCTATTCAGCGTTCTCTGACACTGAACTACTGGGACAAAAATATTTTTTTTACCTGGAGTGTTAGAAATCTAGGCTTCTCATTCTGCCTCCGGAATGGGTTACAGGATAAGAGACACAGTTATTTTTCCTGTCAGAAATATGGAAGATATTGCGTAAAAGCTTTCTGTCTTCCCAGACTGCTACTTTTGTGGCCCTTTGCACAAAGGGACAGAGAGAAAACTCAACTTTACGTTATTTCTGGTTCTGAAGATCTTGAGCCAGTCTCCTCCTACTGGCCCATCCTTTAGAGTCTTATGTTTATTTTTACATATTATACAAGCAATTTTTAGTAACGCTTAGTAAGAAAAGGAGAAATTATTCCTACTTTGTATTTTTGAAGATAGAAAGCTGTAGTTTATTTGTGTGTATGCGCGTGTGTACGTGTGATACCTACACTGAGGCCACAGCCTCGTGTGTGCTGGGAAAACACTGCACAGCTGAGCTGCATGCCACCTTTCTGGTCTCACTAAGTCATCCAGCATGGCCTTGAAAGTTTGACCTTCCTGCCTCAGTCTTCTGAACAGCTGGTATAGTCCCCATGTGCCACCACGCCCAGCTCGCACATAATTTTTCTTTAAGTGCTGGGGATTGTACTTGGGGCCTTGTGCTTGCTCGGTAAGCATTCTAACCACTGAGCCAAATCCCCAGCTTGCACATAACTTTTAAACATAGGATTTTTCTTCTCTCTCTCTTTTTTTTTTTTTAAAGGGACCATCAATTTATAAATTTTTAGGCCTTACAGAACCTTTATCCATCTATCGTATCTGGTTCATCATAGGTGATTTAGATATATTTTGGAGTGCATATTTATTGCTATCATACTTTGGACCTCATAAAAGGGATGTCATAAAATTATAATACTACATGTTGAGTACACAAAAGAGCATCCCTTGAAACACTGGAAATTTATAAAAAAAAATCTAATCTGAAACACCTCTTAAGAAATAATGATTACTGATTTTAATATTTTGATATTTAGGGTCATATCTTTGGGCTTTTAAAAAAACGAATGCAGCTTAAAAACAATATCTAAGATATGACTAAATGAGATAGGCTGTGAGAGCAAAGGTGGAGTCGGGGCTGATGCTGAGACTTTGGTTTGATTATTAGGGAGATGAAGTCGCCATCACAATGGTTTGGAGTGAGCTCCTTTCCTTAGAGAAGAGAGACACAAATTCAATTGTGGATGCTTATAAATTTTATACTGCATGAAACCACGTTAGCAATCCATAAACTTTGTTTATTTTTCATCTCTCAACTGGCTTAGGCAAGCTTGGTTTTAGGCAAGTTTAAACCATGTTAAGTTTTCCCACATGCTAAATACAATAATGATTTGACACACTTGTTTCAGAAAATAATCAATCAGGTTGTTTTTTTAAACCACTGAAACTGGTTTCAAAAACTAGCACAAAGTAATAACCTAAGTGCATGCAGTTCTTAGTTTTAAATTATGCACACATACACCCCGAGTTCAGGCTATGTAGCTATGCAACCGGTTAGGCAGAAAAGGATGAAATAAATTTCCTTTCATATCTTCAACTATGACTCTTACATGATTTTCTTTTTTAACCTAGAAATTCCTAGACATTATATTTAGCAAAAGAATGAAAATGATTTTTTCTGTATTACTGTGCTTAGATGAAGATAATCAAAGCTTGTACTAAGTACCCAACGCTGTACCAATGCTGGTGAGAAATATGAATAGCTTAAAGATGCTCCCTCTCGAATAAATTTACACCCTTTTCAAACAACCAAAATACATATGCTGAAATAATTAGAGAATAAAATCATTAACAGGAGGACTTCTGGTTTGGTATCCAAAAGATAAAGAACAAGAAATCATCACTCCTGTCCTGGCATGATAATAATAGCTAAGCAGTTAAAAATCAATAACTCAATTTGCATCCATTAGTAATTTGAAGACACGAGTCATAAATAGGAGAGAGAGTCAGCTGTGAAGAATTCGTTTACCAAGATCCTAAGCAGGAGAGTGCAGGTATAGCAGTAGATCCACTACTGTTAAGAGCATGGAAACTGTACGTGCCAGTTGATGGAGTTTTGTACTAGGCTAAGTGAAGATTAGAAAATTACGGGGACCACTCTTAGCGGGATTACTGAGAGTAGCATCACCAATTTCTCAGAGTGAGGAGCGAATTCTCTTTGGACTTCTATAAAGAAGTAGGAAAAAATTTGAAATATGATCGAATAATTTGACAATCATAGTAAAGGGCAAATCTCTAAAAGAGTAACAAGGAAATCCAAATAAGCAAAGAAAAATAAATAATAAATTATGGCAGGAATAAATGAGATTAAATATACAAAAGCAATAAAGGAAAACAATAAAATTAAAAACTGGTACTTTGAAAAACATCTAAAATTAGAGAAAATATTTTCTGGGCGCACCAAGAGGAAAGAAAAAGATGATACAAATTGACAATATCAAAAGCGCAACAGTGGCTATCATTTCTGATGCTACAGATGTTAGAAGGTTGAGCGCAATATTATGAACTGTATGTCCACCAATTTGATAATTTGGATACAATGGACCAAATCCGTAAAATACATGATCTATAAAACTCACATAAGGAGAAATAGATACTCTAAATATATTTGTTAAACGAATTGAATCAATATAGGTATTAATACCTTTAAATGCACAAAAATAGGGCCAAATAGTTTAATTAGAAAACGCCAATAATTATTTAAGGTGAAAATAATTTCAATTTTCTACAATTTCATCCAGAAACTAGAGGAGGAGGTAATACTTGGGCTTTACTGCTGAGTACAAGGGGATACTTGGCATCACAGAACAACAAAATGTACTCACACTTAGGGTTAGCATTGGCCTTCCTTTTTTTTTTTTTTTTTTTTTTTTTTTTTTTTTTTTTTTTTTTTTTTTTTTTTTTTTTTTTTTTTTTTTTTTTTTTTTTTTTTTTTTTTTTTTTTTTTTTTTTTTTTGTGGTGCTGGGGATCGAACTCAGGGCCTTGTGCTTGCAGGACAAGCACTCTAATCACTGAGCTAAATCCTCAGCCCCAGCATTGGCCTTCTTATGAGGCACAGGCTGATGTTTTCCATGGCAAAATACTTGGACATGACTACAAGGTTGAGGATGCCTGAAAATTTAACTTCAGCCTTGTCCTTTGCCCCAGGGCAGAATAAGATGTACTCAGGATTAGACTTAGGAGGAGCACTTCTCTGAGAGTTAGGGTGGACTATTTCCTGGCCACACACTGGGGCTTCAGTGCCGAGGTTAGGGCATACCAAATACTTGCACTCGCATTACCCTTGGTGGCACGGGAAAATTTCCCCAGTGTTAGGGGTAGGATTGGCCTTCTGGGGAGGATGAGGACGACCCTTTACTTGGCAAAACACTTAGGCATGAGGGCAAAGTTTAGGGCACCGGAAATCTTACCTGTAGAGTTCTCCTTCACGGCCAGGCACAGCAAACTTCACTCAGGTTCAGGGTTAGGACTGGAGTTCCTGTGAGGTTCAGAGTGATGTTTTCTATTGCAAAATACTTGGGACTGGTTGCCAAGTTGAGAGCCCACCAAACAATACAGGCAGTATTATTCCTTCCGGCATTGCATGGCAAAATTTATTCCATGTTAGGGTGAAGGTTTGACTTGCAGTGAGGGTTACAGCCAGTTTTCACGCCAAAGTACTTGGCATGAGTGCAGGGTTGAGGGCCCATGATATCTTACAATCAGTCTTATCTTTGGCCTCGGGGCAGAACAAAATATACTCAGGCTGAGCGTTTGCATGGGGCTTTCTCTGAGGGTCTCTGTCTTGCTTAGCTTTCCTAGAGTCAAAGTTTGGAAGAGAGCACATGTAATACAGGACTTTCATAAGTCACAACATTCAGCCACAAGCCAAATGCAGGAAATGCCAAATGTCTATGTAGGCACTGCAGACCCGAAAGGTCCACTCCAGGGCTGGGAGTCCAAGCCACTGTCCCGTGTGTGTCCGTGTCTGCAGAGGAAGGCTGAAGAAATCTTTACTGCAGAGGAAGGCTGAAGAAATCTTTACTGCAGAGGAAGGCTGAAGAAATCTTTACAGAGATGATGACCAGAGCTCCCACGAAGCAACAGCAGCCATCCTGGAGGACAGAAAGGCCCCGAGCTCCTGCCCAGATGAGAACAGCCGAGTTGCCTTCAGGACAGCCAGCCACAGCAGAGCTTCACCTTGGAAACTTCCCGCAAACTGGCTTCTGCTCGCAGCCCGCTTTTGAAGGCGTCAGCAACGATCCTCAGGTGGATCCTCTCTGCTCGCAATCACACCAACTCAGTTCAGCTGGGAGTTCTGCCTCAAGCTGACCTCAATCAGCCCAGCACTGTCAAGGTGCTCTTTCTCCTGGCCAAACACCTGGGGCTGAGTGCCGAGTTTAGGGCACAGCATATAGTTCCTTTCGTGTTATCCATCATACACAAATTTATAATGCAAAACTATATAAATCCTGAGATAAGATGTACGAGAAAATATATACGACCTTGGGGTTATGTATAAGAGCAAATGCAATTGCTCTGATACAAAAAATAAGTTTGAGATTATTGAAATTAGTATTTCTCCTCTTTTTTAGAATAGACATTGGAAGTCCATCCTACACAATGGAACAAATTTTGAAAACATATATCCAAAAGTTAACATACCCACAATATAAATGAAACCCTTAAAATTCACTTACAAATTTGAGTCTCTCACTGAAAGTAGATAAAAGATTAAAGTAAAAAAATATGGAAAATAATGTTCAATATTATGTTACCAGGAAAATGTAGATACCCAGCACCCACCTATTAGATTGGCTATTAGATTGGCTGAAATTGTTTTGAAATTATTAATCATACAAAATGCTGGTAAGATTGTGGAGCAACAAGAAATTTTGGTCACTGGTGCAAAATCAAAATAATAGTCATTTTGGATGTTTCTGAAGTTTGTACTCCTGAGGTTTCTAAAAGCCAATCACAATCCCACCATAAGATCCAATAATTGTGCTCCTTAGTATTTATCCAAAGATTCGAAAAGCTCATGTATACACAAAAACTGGTACACCGACATTTATAAACGCTATCTTTCATGAACTGCCAAAATTTGGAAGCCACAAAGGTGCTTCTTAGGCCAATGAATAAACTGTGGCATATTCACACAATGGACTATCAAGCTATGAGACACATAAAAAAAGCAGTCGTCTGTGACTACAGGAATGAAGCCTTCTACACGCCTCCAGACTGCACTAGTCTAAGTACCTGGCTTTTTGGAAATGGAAAAATTTGATGACTTTAAAACTTTTATTTTTAATTTTTATTTTTTTACCAAGAACATGTATTGGTACTTGTATTCATAATGATCATAATCAATATCCCCAGCCCCAATGACTTTCAAACTTTTAGAAATGAAGTTTGGCTGACAAGACTTTGGGCAGAGAGAAGATGGGATGAATGAATGGAATAGAAGGCTTCTTTGAGAACAAAGAAACTATTCGGTATGATATTGTAATAATGGACATGACATTTGTTTTTCAAAATCCATAAACAGATGCAGTACTAAGTGTGAATCCTATTGTGACATGTGGGCTTTATCTACTAATGAATTAATATTAGTTAACCGTTTGTAACAAGTGTATTACTCCAACTCATTGGATTAGTATGAGAAGCTGGGGAGGGCAAAGAGGAGGCATAGGAAATCTTTGTTGTTTCTGCATAGTTTTTTTGTGTAAAATTCAAATTGTTTCTGAAAACATACGAATGAGAAAACACAACACATGGGTACTAATGTGTTTGGTAGGTGAACTGAAGGTGTGGGAAGGAATCTCTTAAGATAACCAGAAAAGGTCTGTAAAGTAATGAAAGTGGAATTCAGGTTAGGCCTCCAGGGAACTCAGAATGTGGACAGGTTAAGAAGAGAAGATACAGCATTCTGAGAATGGAAGACACACTGAAGATAGACCACTAAACAGTTATGCAAAATTTTATAAAGGTATCAAACCTGCTACTGTAACCTCATTTTCAAAAGACTGTATTCGTCAAGCTTTGTTTTCAGAACCAAGATGACCTTTGTCTTGCCCTGAGTAGCAAAGATAGACTCCTATGTAGCCTGGGCCAGGCTAAGAAAATTAAACAATCTATCTAGTCAGTGCCTGAAACTGGTCCTGAGCTCTAGCTCAACTCTGTGAGCAACAGGTAGTCAAATGAGTAGTTACAGAATTAATTTCTTGGACCGAAGTGACGCCAGATTTTACTACCACCAAAAGGAGTGGGCACATACAACAGGGACTTGCTGGCTGGCCACATTTATGAGGTATGTCTAAGAAGCTACTGCTGTACAGTCCCCTCTGTTCCTCAAGATGGTTTAGCTAGTGCCCTCAGGGTCACACCTTACTAGGCTGTGGTCTGAAATTACCACCCATAGGTAGGAGTTTTTAAAAGCTCCCACTTCCACCCTGGACTTACTTAGAACCACCCTTCTCATTAAGAAAAGACATAAATATATGTACCAAATGCTGAAATGATTCCAAAATTGTAAAATGTGAAAAAAAATGGGCAAGTATTTGGCAGTGGATCATTGGGCTCTTAATACTTTTATCTTTTCAGGGGTAATTACTGCTTCTGGATTCCCCGGGCCCACAAAGGACTTCTCCCTGGGTCCCCTGGCTTCAACTTCCGAGGTTGAGTTGTCTCCCATCAGCAGCCTTGTCTCTCCCCAGGCCCATCTTTGATCCTGCCTTCCCTCCAGTACTTCTCTTTTCTGGCACTTTGTTCTAGCCGGCTGACCCAAAGATGCTGTGACCACGCAGATTTCCCTGGCAGCCCAATGGTGGCTCCAGGCCCTGCTGCCAGTGACTTCCACACTGGCCAGGGAAGGACAGACAGTGTTTTGTTTTGTTTGTTTTGAAACACGGGCAACAGTGCCTGTATTACCACGACACCAGTTAAGCACCGATGTTGCAGATCCACTTACTACAGCTGGACAAGCTTGGCGATCCTTACACAAACTCACCGTCCCGAGGGCACTCAGGGTGCTCCGCAGACGTGCCGGGACTCGGCCCAGAGCGCTTCAGTTTCATCCCTAGAGACGTGGACTGAGCGCGGTAGCCCGAACCCGCCCCGTGTCCGCTTGGGCTCGCCCTGGGGGTGACACCTGCTCGGGCAGGCTGAGCGCAGGGACACGGGCGCCGCGCAGTGCGGGGGCTGCAGCCCGCTCACCCCGCGGCAGGCTGCGGCCCGCGGGCGGTGCGCGGCCATCGCCCTCCCCGCCCTGGTACGCGGCGGCGGCGGAGGCGGGACCTCAGGGCGCTGACTGGGCCGCCGGCGTTTGGAGGCAGCGAATCTCAACTTCTCGGGCTCCCAAGGCTGCGCACAGAGGTCCTCCAGCGGGTGCGGAGGACTTTCCTCAGGCCGGGCGAGTGGGTAACGTGGACTGTTTGATCTCAACCAACGCGGCTGGGAGGCAGGTGGGCGGCAGTCGGGCGCAGTGCCCGGCCTGAGCTCCCGTCCCAGCCGCGCACAGCGGGCGCTGGGAGCTCGGACTGCAGAGGCTCAGCAGGCGCTGGCGCGGGTGGGTGGGCGGCCGAGCTGCTCCCCCGCGGCTGAGCTGTGGGTGGCAAAACCTGGTGTAGGTTTCTCCTGAAAAGCCCTGTTTCTGCTAAGTTACCAAAACTAACTTCAGATTTCTGTCTTGGAACGCGCGATATGTGCAAAGCACTTGGAGTGAGTCTCCGGGCGTTGCTGCCCGTAAGTATGGCATCTGCGGTTTTTATGCCTTGTGGCCACCAGTCTCGCCTTCCGACCACGGCAGGGCTTTGAGTGGGTCCCCAGAGGGCTCAGAAATTCGGATTGGTCCTCGCCGCAGTGCCCGCGTGCTGGGAGCCGGCTGTGCTTTGTAAGCTCGGGTGTCAAGCCCACCACTGCAGGAAAAGTATCTGCTAATTACATTTTCTGTGGATGAGCTGTACGAACAGGAATATAGATCTTTGACTCATTGGAAGTTACACGACACAGAGGAGTTGGCGGATTCTGACAAGCTTGATGACATCTCGGGGGCGTTTTGCTAGGATACCGTTTCTTCAGATGACCAAAGAGGCACGTGGAATCAGATGGCCAGATCTAAATTTCTGATTCCAATGTATCTTTAACTTAATACACATGCACAGGTGAAGCAGAAGACCAAAATATCCAGATAATAGTTGTTAATTTTCTTTTTCGAGATTTCCCCTTTCTGGAGTTACATTTAGAGTGATCCAGGAGCTGGTTCCCCGATTCTTAAATGCCTTCCGAGAGTAGACACAGCAGATACTCCGACTTGTTCCTCCAGGTTCACTGGTTGAGTTCAAATGAATGCATTTCAGAGACCAGCGCATATGTCCGAGTTACTAATTAATGGTTGTGAAAATCTTTAAAACGCTGATAAATATTAAATAGAATTCCTTTTCTACTTTTTAAAAAATATTGAACATATTCTATTCCTGTTTGAAAGATCAGGTATGTGCACACAATGACAAAATGCACAATTTTGGCTGGTTTTGCCTTATATAGTGAAGAGAGATACTTCAGCATTTAACAGTTTAACATCTTTTCAAATAACACTTGGAAACAACGTGGACAAATCTTTAGGTTCGTGTTCTGAGGGAAGGAAACTGCCAGGTCTCCATGCAAAGACGTTGCCCTTGTATTTCCTAGTGGCTGAATACCGGTTGGTCGTAGGCAATTGGGTCTTTTGGCGCTGCGAAGACCTAATGAAAAATCAAGTAGGTGAGTCTCGGATGGAAAATTTAGTGTTGGTTAGTAAATTTGAACCTCGCAGAAGACCACCCCCCTCCATCCCCCCGGTAAAGTGGCCAGGGACCCCTCCATTGTGCTTTCTCATTTGTTTTGATTGCTGCGATTGGATCCCCCGTCTGTATTTGTGACTTGTGATATTCAAGATGACAACCTCAACTCTGTCGAAGGGGATCATGGTGATAGGAATAGTGCCCTGCAGTGGGGTTTTACGGTGGGAAGAGAGATTGTCCTCGAACTCCAATAAGGACAAAAGGGATTTATAACCAAGGAGTAAGGTAAGGGTCAGTGAATGGAAAATTACTTAAAGGTAGCATCAAAGACAGAGATTTCCGACTACTGACTTGATAAGATTAGTGCTGAAGGCAAGGTAAGGTGAGGAGATACCGAGTGTGGTCACATACCCAAGGTGGGCCGCTTTTGCTAAGCGAATGTAACAGGATTCTTGTGTGAATCTGATTCTGGGAGCACACGGAGGGAAGCCCCAGGCGGGTCCTCTTCAGGCGTGAGACTCAGAAACTTGAGTACAGTTTTGGCCAAAATACAGAGTCTCATCAGCAGTTGTGTTGGAACAGAGTTCACTCAGACAGACAGACCGCCTCTTCACTTGATTAACAGCATCTCCAAACACCTGTTTCCAGACCGGCCATGTTCACAGGTATTTGGAGTTAAGGCTTCAGTGTATCTTTGGCAGATATAACTGGACTGGTAACATTTCTCATTCCCTTTTTGTGTGCTCTATTTATTTTAACTCTTCTGTGACTTAAAGGGCTTGTAGAAACCAAGGGCCTGATTTATGTAGAAGACATAAGGTACATGTGCCAACTTTGAACCAGTACTTTAATGGTTGCTGTTAGTGTTCTTTACAGCGATAGGGATTGAACTCGGGCCCTTTGTGTGCTAGGCAAGCACTCTACCTTTGAACTACATCCTCAGACCTTTTTTTTTTTTTTTTTTTTTTTTTTTTGAGATGGGTTTTCAATTAGTTGTGCAAGCTGGCCTCAAATTTGTGATATTCCCTCCTCAGTTGCCTGAGTACCTGAAATCACAGGACTGTACATTAGTTTATCAAGGTAGACGTGAAGTGGTATGTTAGCCTGCTACCCTCTATATTGTAACCTAATTCTTTGAATTTGACTGTTACCATTTTTTTTTCAGGCAAAGTCCTTCTAATGTACTATCTAATTAATCTCTGGGATTTAAAGCAGGTGCCATTACTTGCTTTTATTGCTACTTCTCAACATACTAAATTGCATTTATTAGTAGACATTAAATTTATGTTTTACTTGTCTGAAGTCTTGTTTTTAGGGGCAGACTTAGTCTTCAGCATGATATCTATAATTCCGTATAACAGAAAAAACATCCTTTTACTGATAAAAGCAATATCCTGCAAAACTTTTGCAGTCAGGGGAAGAAATGTAGGGAGTGATTTTTCCATTCAGTTGTGCTGTTTTGAAACTAAAAAAGCACACTTTTTCACATTTCTCTATTTTCAAGACATTTTGAAAATCTATTGCTTTTTCTTTACCTTAACAATTCTGCGAGTTTTGCCTTGAAACCTTCTTAAAAAACTCTGGCATTCTCTGACATGGTAAGTGATTTAGAGTTTATTTGTGTGTATGTGCACACATGTCAGACGCCTGATGCAGTTGGACCTAGTAAAGGTCGCGGCCTGACTTCTCGTCCTAGTCATTATTGGATGGAATGCTCCCTGCAGCTCGGTGTGTTCATTAGGTCGTGGGAATAAGATGAAGGAAAACGCCTCGAGTGTGAGGGTTGTTACTGAGTTCACAGGAAGCGAAGGGAAACATGCTCACCTTCTAATTATCTCTGTAAAATTTAGCATAGATTTAGATTTGTAAAACATCATTCATTTAGTACATAGCATTTACACAGAGTGTATATGCAGGTTCCATCGTTGACACTGAGAGCAGAGTAAACTGAATGAACTGCAGGCCAGGACCGGGGCTGGGAAGGCGGGGCGCAAGGTACAGAGGCTGGACTGGAGTCCAAAGCACAAAGGACAAGTAAGATCTAGTGACAGCAAGAGCGCGAACTGCACACCTTCACTGTCGCATGTCCGTCTGCCCCTTTTTACGCCAAAAAGCTGCACATAAGCCCCTAGCTTCGGGCCTTCCCTGGGCAACTTTCCTAAGAGGCGCCGTGTCTGGTGAGAGCTTTCCTTTTTCCTGGCCAGGAATCCATTTCCCACCACCCTCCTGTCCACGTCATGCTTCCATTCCCCTCAGGACAAGAGCCTGGAGAAGAGACATGGTTCAATATGTTTGTCGTGAATTAATGAATCAATCAGTGTCGATGCACTATAAGTGAAAGTTCATATTTATATATTGTGTGTGTGTGTGTGTGTGTGTGTGTGTTACTGGGGATTGAATACAGGAAACCTTAAACTACATCCTGAACACATTTTATTATTTTACTTTGTTTTGAGATAGAGTCTTGCTGATGAGATAAAGCTAGCTTTGATCTTGTGACCTTCATGTCTCAGCCTCCTAAGAAACTGGGATTACAGGTATGTGCCACCGTACTTAAACAAGGGTTCCTTAGTTTTTATATAGTGTTCTTTTTTTCTTCCAGGATCTCATCGTGGATACTAAATTACATTGAGTTGTGACAGCTCCTTAGAATCCTCTGAACAGACAGTTTCCTCTTTCACTTCTACTGTACATCTCTTGGCTCCTGGACTCTGTCCTGGCCATTTCTTATTTACCATCTCATGTGATTTTCACGGTAAGTGAGAGAAGTGGTATTCTGTTTTACAAAAGAAAAGATGGCTAGTTCGTTCACAGTTTCCTCTTATTCCATACCGTTTCCCTCATGAGCGTTGTACATATTACTGTGACCTAATTGTCTTGAACTCATGAGCCAATATTAATGTTATTTTCCACTAAAGCACATGGTTCGTTTCAATTCCTTAGTTTTTGCATAATATTCTTTCTGCATTATTGCTAGATGACAGAGCCCTGGTCTCTGTGTTTTCGGTCTACGCTCTTCTACTTTTCGTTTAGCGCCTTCGTATTGTACTCCCTACATTGGCACGATTTTCCATGTATAGACAGCGTATCAGCCAGCCCAACGTTTTTAACCCCCATACTGCTGATACGTGCTGCCCAGGCCATCGCGTGTGTTGTAGGATGTGCTGTGAGTTACCACATCCCTGAACCTACTTGCTCGATACTACTAATATTTCTACCTTCCATATTTTCTACCAGTCGCAGCTTTCTGATAACCAAAAATATCTCTGCATGTTGCCAGATCTCCTGTGGGGTGAAATTCCCAACCGATAACTAGTGAGTTAACACCTCTTTAAAAATAAGATTTTTCAGGAAAAAGCAGTAATCCGTAAGATGTACTAAATAATCTGCTATACCAAGTTGAGACAATCTGTGTAATTTGTTTGATTAAATTTTATGGAGACATTAAAAGAAATACGATAGCATTACTGCTTCTTAAATGTATTAGCTACCTGTTTCATAGTTTCCTAAATTTCTTTAGTTTTATGGAAAAATATAGGCTATATGAATTTTATTTGTTAACTCAGTCAAATATGTAAAGATGAAAATAAAATTATTATGTATTCATTTAAATGTTCAATGTTATAGCAACTCTGTGTTTATAATTAACCTTATATTGGAGCCCAATTTCATAATGTGTTTATCGATATACTTTAAAAGATGTTAACATATTATCACTATTTGATATGATTATAGAAAAAAGTTGCCTTTAAGTAGTTCTCACAGCAGGACCATAATTGATGCTAGCAGTGTGGATCATAGTTGATGCTTAATTTTGCCTTGTAACTTTTGACCAAGTATAATTTACTTGATATATCTGCATTATGACTTGAGTTTTAGGGAACTATTGTAGTAATTTGATTATTTAACATGCATCATTAGCAGCAATGATGATTCCTAATAGCATTATACATGCTATATAAGTATTTAACCTAAACTCTTTGTTGAACTCAGAAATTAAACAGGATGGGTCTTGGCTTTTGGAAAATATATATTGTTTTCAAGCAAAAAGATAATCCTGCTTGAAAATGTGTTAACTATCCTCCATTTCTGTAGAGCTATAAAAGAGCATGTATGGTGTAATACAGGTCGGGGTAAAGCAATTTTTGAACCTCTTTTCAAAAGTTTTGCATCTGTAAAGGACAAATTTACCCCAATGCTTTATTTTTTGTTTAAAGATGTGCTATTTTATTTGGTGTTCACTGTTCGTATCTACATGAATGAAGGTACACTTCAATCTCTGCAGTCCTGGGATGAATAATTGATATCCAAACCTTAAATATGATTTTGAATGAAAACTTGTATAAGTGCATGGGGGAAAAAAAAAGAATATAACCTACAAAGGTTAAATCTCTCAATCTGTGTCATCACAGCTGGTCACCAGCATCTTTGATTCCTTTGTCCCTTGATTATGGTGCTTCTAGAAAATAATTTACCAGGTATAAATAAGGAAGCACACATAGGACGCAGATATGAATTTTAGAGAGTTGACCAGCTCTTAGGCAAATGAGGTTTGAGGACAAGTTGAAGCTTAAATTCTGACTGCTATGCTCACCTAATTTATGCAATTAATGCTTTGCTTTAATGAATCTTGCTTAGAATTATCAATAGAATAACAGTACTCAGAAAAAAAAAAAAAACCCTGGTCTCTATCACCAATGTACATTTCCATTCTTATTTTGTTTTAGGTTATGATAAATAAGTATTGTTCAAGAGGCATGTGAAAGATTTGTGTTCCTCTGGTGAAGCCGGCATTTAAAACTAAAAACAAAGCTAGCCTGGTGTAGGGCATGTTAATCTGTCCTTTCTAGAGCCCGCTATTTCTGGAAGCATCTGTATGGACATGACTCTGTGTCTGTGGGTGGCAAGCAGTTGCTGGTACTTAGCTGTCAGTAAGAACAGAGAGTCCCTGAAAATGCAGAATTGTACCATCCTTCGAAGACTTTAGTGTGATTCACAGGTGTCGAGTGTCTTGCCCTGTGATGTTCCTAAATTCCTTACATAGTGATACTCATTCGTAAAACTTCCCGATTCTCATATTTATGTAACAGGTTAATACAGACAAACTTACTGCTTACCCCTCACTTTTCCCATAAGATTAACTTTTCTCGTGTCATTAAGGCTTTTTACTCCCTCCCAGTTTTAGCCCCTTCCTCTTCTTACTGGTCTCACATCCACAAGTGGCCCAGCCTTATGTCTTAAAGTCTGTATGCTAACCTGCTTGTAGCCCACATACTGACATTAGAGATTGAACATATAAATGGTGTATCTAGTCTAGAAATCTGTTTTGCTGGGGCTTAGAATACAACCTGATCTCCACAAGGTTCCACTTTGCCTTTCTTTCCTTTCTTACCCCTGTACTTGTGTAGGTTCCAACAATACCAATTTATAGTGTCCTGCCTTATTTTAGCAGTACCGACTGCTGAGTGTTTTTAAATAGCTTGTTAGGAGTTGATACATCTTACAATTGTCTTATTTCTTCTAATGTCTTTGGCTGCCTGAAACCTGTTATCCTTAGTCCAAATCCTCAACGAGAGGTTCACACAGAAACTATCTGGTAATTGAGTTTTAATATTATTTTTAAGTGTTATGAAAAGGTAATATGTATTTTCCAGCTGTGTAACTGAGGTATTGTGGACTGAATGTTTGTGTCCCACAAATGTCGATTTGTTCAGTCTCCAAGCTCTGTCATTCTTGTACTTGGAGTTAGGGTAACCATAGAAGTGAGTGAAGTTGATGAAGTCGTTCCTGAGTGTGGGTCCTCGAGCTGATAAGCACAGTGTATTTATGAGAAGAGACCTTGGGGCACTCTGTGACCCCCGCTGCACCCCGCCTGCTGTGCAGGCCAGGAAAGGGCCTTTGGGTAGAGCACAGAGGGGCCGTGTCTGCCAGCCAGGAGGAGAAGTTCCAAGTCCATACCCAGCTGCAGTGTGATCTTGGGTTTCTAGTCTTCAAACCTGAGCGAAAACATAGTGTTTTCTGTTGTTGTTCGTTTTTCACACTTTTTTTTTTAGTGCTGGACACTGAAATCAGGGTTTTCACACTGTGCTTTATCCCCAGTCTCCCTTTTAGAGAGAAGTTTATTACACACAATAAAAGAAGGGAACTCTAAGATTATCACTTTTACATTTCAGCTGTTAATGATACCTTGGATGACCTGGACTCATTTTGAGATTTATCAAATGCCTTCTGGGTCTCTTTCTAGTAGAAACTAAATGTTGAACTCGTGATGAATCTAGTTCTAGCTTGAATTTTTTTAGTCAAGTATGGTCCATAAATCAGTTCTTAAAGTTGCTCACATAATATATGGGAAACTGAAAAGAGTTATTTTCATTGTCTAATATTTCTTATGAAATATCTTCATTTTTAAGGTAGTTGGATAATTAAAAACAAAAACAAGAAAAAAACCCAACCTTGCTGTATTAAATACATACTAAGGAAGTTGTAAATTACTATTGAAAATATACAAATAGTAAATAACTTTGTGAGTGTGTTGTTAGTAGACTTTGGGGTAAAAATATTAAAATTGCTTGTAGCTATGTGACAAAATTATACTGTATGTAAATATAATGTGGTGGTCCATTGCACTCCTTATATTTATTGCAGCACAAAAGATAAACTCCCAGTGATCTTAAAATTTATGATTAGTGCATTAAGTAGAACTTTAATATTCTTTGGGAACTTATGCTTTCATTTTACACATTTTATTTCTCTAAAAGGTAGGAAGGCAATTTCAAGTAGAGGTTTCCTTAATCATAATTTCTCTTAATTCCTTATTATTGTGCTGGTCTGTTATTTTTCTTTTTTAGACTATCTTGAAGACAATAATAACTTTCCATTTCTATGCCAAAATATAAAATACAGCAAGTCATATATTCTCCAAAATGACTTAAAATTAGGGCCGCTGAATTTTCAGATCAGTGAAAAGTATAACACATAAAAAGGCATATTATATATTTATAAAAGAGAGACAAACAGGAAGCTGATGATTAATGCTACTTCCACCAACTTACTAAAACCTAAGGCCCATTTCTGTTTGTTTTTTCTTTTTCATTTCTGTTTTTCTTCTTTGTGACATTCTCAAATTTCAATTTGCTACAATAAGGATGAATATGATAGTAACAAAGTCCTGAAATAATTTTCTCTCTCTTTCTGTCTTTATTTCTTCTCCATTTCTATGCCTACCCTATCTTTGTAGTAAGTAGGTTGTACCTTCCTATTGACAAGGAAACTAGTTGTTAATTTATATTGTTGCAAATTATTTAACTCATCAACTTGCATAGCAGGAAGATAAAAAAATTGACAGTTTTATTCCCCAAAATAATATATATATCTAAAATACAGAAAACATAGACATAACATATGTGGAGCATATAAATTATACATGACTTGAGGTCGTGCACACCATGACCTCAATCACAGTACTACCTCTTACAATAAGTTTGGAATCTTGGATTAACCTCCAATAAATTTGTTTCCCATCTCTTAAATGGAGATGATGTCTGGCTTGCAGGGTTGCTATGAAGACTCAACAGTTTGTCTAAGACGTTTATTAGAATCCCTACGCCTTACTAATAATTGCTGCAAGGTCCTACATCTGCCCCTATCTTCACCCCAAGCATCAGCACCCCGCCTCTGACTTCACATCCCTCTGTCCTCTCCCTTGCTTCTGTCATGCAAGCTTTTGTAGCCTCCTTTCTCTTTTGTCGCCTCACACTCCTGCCTCTGGGTCTTTGCTTGCTTTAGTCTCTCTTTGTCGCCCCGACAGCCCAGCATCGGTTCGTCCTCTGGCTCAGGATCCTTTGCAGCCATCACTTCTCCAGAGATGGCTTTCCTTAGATGGCATATTTCCCATCTAAAATATACTCTTCCTTACAGGGATTCTTTCTTTCCTTCTCAGTGGGGTTATAACACATATTTGGTGATTCACTTTATGGGAAGATACAGACAACGAATGTCCAAAGAGGTCTCTTTTGCATGCTAGCATATGGGACGTTGTTTGACATATAGTGGGCACAGTGCTTTTCAAGGAATTTCCATGAACACTGCCAGAAAAACCAACACCCAGCATTTGAGAGAGCACTTGCAGCCATTCCAGACTGACCACAGCTCACCAAGATAGCCAATGTGACAGAGGACGCACTGTGCTTACTCTACGTGTTGTCATATAATAGATTATTTTGGCCATACTGACATGACTGTCTAATTGGGGTGGGGTGGTGGTTGGCATTACTTTATTTTTTGCATAGTGAATTAAGCGAAAACTCAAGTCTGGGTAAATTTAATGAAGTGCAGTGAATACTTACTTTTTCTAATTCTCTCCTAGAGTTCCTGTTAACATTTTGTGTTTAACAGAAAAAAAAAATAAACAAAATTTGATTGCTTGCTTAAAGTTGCAGTTATGGTGTAAAAAGCATTAGATGGTTTACATAAAGCCATTGGAGAAAGAATTTGAAGGCGAGCATAAAGAATTTTGAAAAGAGATGGGAGCTGGCGGTTTGGACTTGACCCTGCAGCTGTTGGGACGTACACTGAAAAAGTCGAAGCATAACGATGTCCTCGTAACCGCAGTGTGGACAGCCTGCCTATTGTGCAGAGTTATGAGTCTGAGTATTGGATTCTACAGAAGATGAAGGCTGAGTGATTTACTCATAGCATACTAGTTACTGACCTCTGCATATACAGTAAGAAATTTACTATTCTATAAAAATTTACAGTTCTTACACCTAAAGTAACAGGTGAGAACACTCTATAATTATCTAAATTTTGTAATTCAGAATCAGAATTGATTAGATAGAAGGTACCTTGAGCACCTGGACACATCTTATACAGTTGCTGAATATGAAGACAGAAATAGCACAAATGGATCACGATGGTTTTCTACAGATGGAGTACAAGATTAGTTTTAAAAAGTATAAGATGATAATTTTAACATTAAACCCAGCTATTTTATTTCTTGCAATGAACATATTTCTGAAGCTTCCTCACTGAAATTTTACCAGAAAAAGTAGTTAATCCACACTTTTTGGGAGGTTTATTTTCTTCTTTTTTCTGGTAGGCAAAGTCAGACATGATAGGTCATAAGCCCAGCTTTGAAATAAGCAGTACAGTGTTGAAAAATAATAGTCCAGGATTCAGTTCTGAATGTAGTTCTGGCTGTGACTCTGGGTGAATAAATTCCAGTATGTAGGTCTCCACTCTAAATTTAAGTGGTAGAGTGAATTTTTATGTCTTTTTCAGCTTTGTGTGGTTGGCGGCTTGTGTTATACCTAAAATTTATTAAAACATATGTTAAGCTGAAATTTTTCTGTGATCTATCAGCTAGTTCTATATTTAAAATAATCATGTATATATACTGTACATGCTTAGAAATTTATGACAGAGGGTACAAATGTGAAATCGCTAGTAAATTAGCTACTATGGGTGTTTGGTCTCCCTTGTCTTTTAAAATAACGTATTTCCCCCTAAGAAAGTTAAGTGTTTCCCTGAGCATTTTCCAGTACTTATAAAACTTTCCAGACAGATGATGTTGGACATAAGTAGAAACTCTCTGAGACCACAGATAGGTTAGACTTGGTGAAAATGTCTATTTTATGCCATTCAAAAATATTCTGTAGTGTTAGGAACCTCAGCTAATCTACTTATCTTCTATTCATTATAGGAGTGCGAAACTCCTAGATGAGATCTTAATAGATACTAGAAATTTATTTTGAGGGAAACAGGATAAAGCTAATTGATCTCAACATCAATCGAAACATTCAAGCTGAGTATGGATCCAGATTAACCTATTATATCATTGAGTGTGCAGCATTCAAATTTTCAGATTATCTCAAATGGTTTTGGCAAAATTTCTTCTTGTAAGAATACAACTGATGTCCATAACATGGTGAGTAAATACTTCTTGAATTTCTATTTTTTGTTTTGTTTTGCAGTGAGGAGTATTACACCTGTGACCTCAATTATGCTACACTAGTGCTCTATCACTGAGCTACATCTGAAGTCCTTGAGTTTCTTTTAATCTATATTTTGTTTGTTTGTTTGTTCATCTTTTTTTAATTTGAAAAACATGATTATTAAATAAATCCAGTTGCTTTACCTTGTTCTTGAGGCTCACATGGTCTGTATTTCACCAAATGCAAGCCCTTTTAGGATATATTCCTTTGTGTCTTATTATTCTTGTAAATTGAATATTATAACTAATGGCTTTAACAACTTTTAAAACAAGTTAATGATTATTTTGGAATTGTTACTGTCTCGGAATATACTTGGAAAATGAACAAATGTGCAATTGATCAAATTTTCTTTGTAAAATACATCAGGACAATAAGTTGTGTAGTTGTATTATCAAACAGGATAGAGTTTTTGTTTGTTTTTTTTTTTTTTTTTTGGAAAGCTGAGGTATTTCAAACAAAGGGGATTAAATTTCCTCTACTTCAGATTTTTAACAACAGTTAGAGACAACTTAATTGATGCATTAATATGCTAGTATGTCACAATCTGTCATTCTCTAAGAGCTGGTAACTGATAATGGCTGTTTTTAAGATTTATATTTACAGAGTAAGCTATTCTTAACAAAACAGGAAATTTGTGTTATAAAGATGTTACAAAGTTATAGAGCCTTCTTTTATATAATATAGGTAAGAAGAGAAGTCAGTTCTTTCAATAATTAGCAGAAAGAGATGAAAAGTTCATGAACTATGTTTGAGGAAGCTTTTCAAACAATAAGCTGATAGAATTGTGGCAACATATAATTGGCAGAGTGACAATATGTACTGTCAATTGAGAATCATTGTTGTCCACATAATTGAATAGCATGAATTTGGGGCAGACGAAACTAGCACCTTTCCTTCCAGCAAAGATCAGGGCTAACTGCTTGTTTACATATGTTCCTACTCCTAAAAGATTCAACATTCTTGCAGACAAAATGTCATGAGAATGTTAAACTAAACCACAGGTTTACTGGCTTCTGAGAAAATTTGGTCATATTTACTATACACATGACTAAACTTTTAAACAAGATATGCAGTAGTACCCTGAGTATCTTGGGCAACCCTTTTGTGTTTACTGAAACTGTCAGTCACTCTTCTGTGTGTCTTCATTCATTCTTGCATGGGGCCTGGAAAGAGAACTAGAGAACTTTTGTTCTTATGAGCTTTGCCCCGAGACTGGAGTCTAATGCTTGATGTAAGGGAAGCGACCCATAGGCTAAGAGAGACTCGCCTACCTCTGAAAAGTGTGAACCTTTATTTGAACCTGCAAGAACCTTGTACAATTGGGTGTGATGTATGGATTTTCTAATTTAAAACAACTCAGATTAACAACATTAATTTCATGGTAACTTAGTACTTTGTTGTATAAAATCAATAACTCTCATTCGTTTCTTCCAGTAATTCATAATTTATTTTAATTTTGGACGCATATTGACTTTGTTATTGATTTAAAAATGACTGTAAATCGCTTCTTCTTTGTGTGGGTTTCAGCCACTTCTGAGTTTCAAACAGTATATTTGCATTCTAAGGATGACAACAAAAATCAGTGTTTAATTAAACTTCCATTTATGGTGATAACCTTGTCTACCAGCATTTTTTTTTTTTTTCAGTATTCAGCCTTGAGCCATTGGACTTGCCATGTCCTCCACTTACGCTATTCTGCATATATGAGGATTCACGTTGCCTTTCATGTACTGTCTGCAGCTTATTGTAGAAATTGCAGTCAGTTCTGTAATGTAGACAATTAGCTTTTCAATATTTTGGCGCATTCTTGCCATTTATCCCACTTTATGGATAACATGACAATTTACCCTCCCTCTTTCTCTTTTCCCACCTTCCTCCCTTCTCCCCCTCTTCCTTCCTTCCTCCTTTCCTTCCTTCCTTCCTTCTTTTTTAAAATAAATTTGACATGGTGTCTTGCCAGATTACCCAAGCTGGACCTCAACTCATGATACTCCCGTGAACTTCCAAGTTCTGGGATTGTAGGTCTGTGCCACTGCGCCTGGCTTACTTGACTTTCTGATGTGCTTCGGACTGTGTCACGTTGCTATCTAGGGCTCAGCTGTATATCCTGATAGTTTAGATGTATAATGTAGTAATGTTTATGAATTTTTATTTGTCTATACACATCTCTTAAGATTTGTTGTATAATAATTTCTGGATAAATGTTTAAAATCAGGTAATATTTAAAATAGCATGTGTATCATGGTTTCTAAATTTAAGTGGTTCAGTTTGTCATTGTCTTAATACATTTTTTTCTGATATTTAGAGAGGGCAACTGAATTCTGTTTTATGTCTGTCAATTTCATTTAATTCTTGCCTGTTCTTAAATGAGGAATTACAGGTTCCTCATTTCTGTTAGCACTATCTTTCAAATGTAATTCCATGAAAGCTTTTGTTCTTCATACTCTATGGGAGAAAGGAATGTAGAGAAACAAATGAAACTAGCAAAATCTTGGTTCTTAACACTTGCAGAACACTGGTAAAATTATATGGCCATCATGTCAAATGATTAAAGAGAGACTTAAAAAGACTATAAATTCCTCCTTATAATTTTGAGTTGGTCTGTTCCCAGGAACATAATATGCAGTCCCCAGTACCTCACAGAGTTTTATCATAAAAGGTGGTATAAAATGTATTATGAAAAATATATGTTTGTAGCATCAATAATTATAATGCTTGTGAACAGGGCTGGGGATTTAGCTCAGTGATTAGAGTGCTTGCCTTGCAAGCACGAGGCCCTGAGTTCGATCCCTGGCACCACAAAAAAAACAAACAAACAAACAAAAAAAAAACAAAACCCTAAATAATGATTGTGAACATATTCTACATGTCATAAGTACTGAGGCATTAATTCAGAAATTTAAATGTGAAAATCTTGTAGCCCTTTTTCTATGGGATTGTCTCATTGTAAAGTTTGCAATTTGGACTAAAATTACACTGAACTGAAAACTGCTACATGTTTTCATGGTATGATATTAGAAGTTTTATTAGTTTCCGTTTGTTTACTTTTCCCTTTGAGTTTCTAAATTGTTATTATTATGATTTGTGCCTAGATGTCCCCCCAAACCCTCAGGCACTCATGGGCAGGGTGTTTTCAGAGATGGCCAGATCTAGAGTGTGTGATGACTAAATCAGTCCACTGATTGGTTTGGCATAATTCTGTTGGGACCAAGGTTGTGATACTAGGATTAAGGGTGCCAGGATCCAGGGTGGACGTGCTACCCACCCTTAGGGATAAGATAGAAAGGACAGAAAGAGGCTTGTCTATCCCTTTTGCTTGCCTTCTGCCTGTCAGTCATGACACCCTGCTCTAGAGCCAGCCGATGATGAACTGAAACCTCTACAAACCGTGAGCCAAATCAACCTTTCGTCCTTCAACTTTCAATGTCAGGCGTTGTGTCTCAGCAAGGAGAAAAGTAACTGAGCATGGTTTAGGGTGGTTTTTATTGAGAAGACTATTGTTAAATTCTGAAATAGATCTATGCTTGTGGTTCTGTGTATATGTCTACTTATGTCTAAAATAGCTTATTCTAATCAGTATTGTAATTGTTCACATATAACAGCTTACAAAATCAAGGTATTGTGTTGCTTTTGATGCCAACAAGTAAAGTAAAAGGAGTTAGTTGAAGATTTCAACATACTCTGAATTATTGATATACACTATGGAATACTCTGGATAAATCTCAGCTTTTAAGAGTAGATGATATGTCTCAGAACATAAAATATAAGAGGCATTAACACATTTCAGTTTTAGAGAATCTTATAGATCATATAATGACATCATATTTGAATATATGAAGTAGATGTCTCTTATCTGAAGCTAATTTTTTTCAAATTCCCTTAATGTTCAGAGAAAGTAAAGCATTTTTACATTCATTTAAATTAGAACACACTTAATTTCAGGTCATTTTGCTATTCTAACTTTGGTAGGGATGTCTATTTTTCACACCGTCTAGCAGTTTGATACCAGTAACATGAATGTTCATTCAGTAGAACTGTTAAGCAGTCATCTATAAATTGGAATATTCTGGAGTACTTCACTGATTTTCTTTGTGCTAATGGGGCACTTAGAGCCATTTGTAGTGTATCTAGAATTCCCTTGACCGTATGTCAATCATATTTGAAAATGATTTTCTAAATCACTTTTCCTCATGATCTTTTAAAATTAAAACCCTGTTCTGTCACTGTCCTGGTCTATAAATAATCAAAGTATATTGAGGGCAATTCTTAAAATAGATACTTATTTTTGCCTTTAAAATCCTCTTCACTAAAGTGAAGACTTAAATAAAATATTTGTTAATTTTTTGCATGTAATATATGCAAAGACCATTTCAATTAATTATATTTTGTCAGATATATATACTTCAATGTAATAACTCATTTAATATAAAGTATGATATTATTTAGATCTATTAAGTAATTGGAATATCTTAAATTTTATCAGCTATATTATATTCATCACTTAATTTTTATATAATTTAGATATTGCAGTATTGCAATCATTCTTAGGTATTTTCTAGTCTAATCACTGAAATCATTGATGGAAAAAAATAAACCTCACAGATTAAATGTCTTTCCTAAGATTTCCAACTAAGATTTGAATCAGATCTCCAAGCTTCTAGAGATCATAAGAGTGAATTTAAGGCTCACATGTATAATCTCCCAGAGAATCCATAAAAATGAATAAAAATGCTGCCACATAAGCTCACACACTCAAGACACGAGCACAAGCAGGCATGTTTGCAACCACATTTATATTGTGTGTGTGTTTTCCTGTTAAAACCCAAACTGCTTTTCCTTAAAAAGGTATTCACTGTAACCTATCGAATGGCATTGTTAAACAAGAAAGATATTTAATGATTACACTTAAGAAGTATGTTTCTATGAGTTTGTGATCTAGAAAGGAAGTTACTTATCTAACCAAAATGTAACTACAAAGATTTATTGAAAAGCTGAATCCGCTGTGAAGCGTTTCTAGGTGTTAAGTGAAGATGTTAATGCAGCTACTAACTGTAGTTATGGAAGAAAAATAAAGCCTTCTGTGTAATTTAGCAGCGTGGACGTAGAAATTGAAGTGGTCTTTGCATATACTGGAAAAAAACTACTAACTTCTATTTAGCAAGGTTGAAAGTGCATGATGCGAATTACATCGTAGACCAGAAGACCGGGATCATCCTTATATAAGAGAATCGGATTAGCATAACCCGGACTATGAGAAAAGTAACAATGAGCTGAGGAAAAGATTATCTTCCTGTTTGCTTTTCATTGATTCTTCAGCAAAGATATTTAGATGCCTCATTAGACATGCCAGAGTTCTTTATTGCAAAAATGGAAACCGACTCTAGCTAATATAGGACAAGAAAAGAAACCATGATT
>PVJO010020123.1:21616-32882 GCA_004026905.1 Hystrix cristata | reverse complement strand
GCCCCTGTCCTCCTGTCCTCCCTTCTCTCCTCTCTCCCTCCCCCATCCCCTCTTCCCAGTCCCCTTCACCCTCTTCTCTTTCCTCCCCTCTTCTCCCTCAACCTTCCTCTCTCTCCCTCCTTTCCTTCCTCCTTCTCTCCTCCCCTCCCCCCTGCGCCCCTCCTCTGCGCCCCCTCCCCTCCCTCCCCCCGCCCCGCTCTCCTTCCCGGGCGCTCTTCCTCCTCCTCCTCCTCCCCCTCCTCCCCCTCCTCGTCCTCCTCCTCCCCCGCTCCCTCCATCATCTGTATTCCGCTCGCGTCCGCGCGGCTCCGGCTGCTCTGGCCGCTGCCGCACCGTCCGAGGAGGGGGCCGGGGCCGGGGCCGGGGCCCGGGGGGGGTGGGTGGGGGGAGCCGCGCGGCGGCCCGCGGAGGAAGAGGAAGGAGGAAGCTGGCAGGAGGAAGGAGGAAGGAAGCGGGCAGGAAGCGCGGAGGAGGCCGGCGGGCGAGGGCCCGGGCCGGGCGGGGGGCGGCGGCGCCCCGGACCCCGACCCGGCGCAGCCCGGAGCCCCCTCCGGCTCGGGACGAGGCGACAGGGACCCGGCGGCCGCAGCCCCGCCCCCCGCGCTCCCCGCAGCGCCCCGCACCCCACCCGCGCCCCACCGGGGGTCCCCCGCAGGGCATGCAGCGCCCGGGACGGAGCCCCCTCCCCGCGGTGAGTAGCAGCCGGCCGGGCGGGGGCTGCGGGACGGGCACGGAGGTCTCGGGCCTCCTCCGAGAGGGGGGACAGCAGAGGACAGTGGGCGGGGCCTGGTGGGAGCCCAGGCCGGGGGAGGCGGCGGGGGGCGCCGGCCGCGAGCGGTGTGTCGGGTGGCCCCGCCGGGCGCCCGGGGGTCGCTCGCTGCGCACCCCGCCGCGGACGGGGCGCGGGGCGCGGGTGCGGGGCCCTCGGGGCTGGGGTCCGGCCCCCCGTCGCCCCTCCCACCTGCACACCGCGGCTGCGGGGGGGGGCGCGTGCCGGCGATGGGGAGGGGGAGAGGCGGGCACGGGGTTTCCTTGGTGACCGCGCCTGGCAGGAGCGGTTGCCGTGGCAACCGGGGAGAACCGGGGAGTTTGGGAAGTGAAAACGGGAAGGACGGAGGGGGTGACTGGGGAGTGAGGCCACCCTCCGCGGCCCCAGCCCTCCTCCCTCGGGGGTCGCCCAGCCCCTCCCGGCGGGCAGCCGAGCGCCCGCGCCGCCCCTCCCGGGACCCCGCGCCCGGCCCAGGGGCCTCGGGCCGGTCCTCCTGCCGCGCCTGTCGCTCGGGACGCCGCCTCCACCCGCCTCGGGCCCGCTCGCTGCCCGCACCCCGCGCACCTGCTCGAGGGCCCGCTCGCCGCCCACCTCCCCTCGCGCTGCTCCCCACCCCGTCCCGGCCCTCGACCCTCTGCGGACGGCGCTCCCCGCCGGCCTGCCTCCACAGACCCGGCTCTTGCCGGGACCCCTTCCGCGAGCTCCTCACTCGGAGGCGCCTCCGTCCCCGGCTCCCTGCCACGGGCTGCCTCACATCCCGATCTCCCCGGATCCTGCGCCCTTCCTCCCTGGAGCGCCCCTCCTCAGACCCCGTCTCCTCCCGCTCCCCGTCTGCGCGGGGTCCCGGCTCTCCGCGGTCCCGGCTGCTCCGGCCGGAGGGCCGGCTGGGTCAGGCCCCGGGGCCCACGCCGCCCCCTAGCCGCGCACCCTTCTCCTCCCCTCGGGGCTCCCCCGCCTCGCTCTCCTCGGGACCCTGCCTGGGGGGCGACTTTCTCAGGGGTGGGGGCTCCCCTGGGGAGAGCCCAGCTGGAGAGGGGGAGGGGAAGGAGCTCAAGGCCGCCCAGGCCCCCTGCCCGCCCCTCCCCAGCTGGGCGCTGCGGCCGCGCCTCCCTCCGCAGCGCCCCATCGCTATGCGCCTCACATCCCTGGTCCGGCCGGCCGCGCAGCCGCCAGACAGGAACTCGGCTCTGGGAGTCGCCAAGTCGGGTCTCTCCTGGTCCCGGCAGCAGGCAGCATCCTCACCCCTCTAAAACTACCCCCCTCCCTGGCCAGGATCAGCGCCTCCCTCTTCCCATCGCATCTTCTGCCTTCGCGGTCCTGCTACCTGCACCGGCTCCTTTCCCTTCCCACCTTCCTGCTCCCGGCCCGGTCCTCGCTCACTGTCCACTTGCACACGAAGGGAGGGACAGAGAGCCGAGCCGCAGAGGCAGGAGGCAGACGCGGGAGCCAGGAGGGAAAGGGTGAGAGGCAGAGCGGGCGTGAGAGGGGACCCAGCCTCCCCAACACACACGCGCAATTAGGGCGCATCGCCGTGGAGCCAGGCTACACAGTTACTCACTCATTCCGAAAGAGGGAGGTCGGTGACGGGAGCTCATACCGTTCCCACACAGAGCTACTGGGCAGAGACACGGGTCGCATAGAGGTACCAAAGGCCGGGACAGACCCCCCAAGCCTCAGCACCCCCACCACAGGGCCAGGGGACCCCACAGCACAGAGCGGAGGCCAGAGCCGAGGAAGATGCAGAGGCGTGCGCGGGCAGAGCTGCCCAACCGTACATGCACGCAGTCACTCAGCCGCAGCCAGGGGCCCAAAGGTGGCATCCTCTGAATCAGAGACCCGGTTAACAAATGTGGCTGAGGCACTCAGAGTCAGCCGGAGGCCAGGAGAGGCGGGAGCAGTCCCCAGACCTGGAGTCCTGAGCATGGCCCCGCACAGAGCCCTCTACCCAGAGACCGGAAGGAAGGACAAAGGCGAGGCACAGGACTCGTGGCCTCGAGGAGACACAAAGCAGAGCCACAGAGGTGGCCCTGAGCCCCAGGTGCTGCTGACAACAGCCGCACAGCTGTGTACACACACAACACGCTCGCCCGTGCACACACATGCGCCCCAGACCCCTGCCCAGTGAGAGGGCCCCACGTGCTCCGGCATGGGCCACAGCAGTCACCCACCATGCCATCCAGGGTTCCTCCCAGATCTCCTGGGTGCCCCAGAGGACAGCGGGATGAGGGGGCCGGGTGGAGAGGTGGTGCTGAGGCCCTGATGCCCCACCCTGCTCCTGCCAGGGGTCCCCACTCCAGGCCTGGGGTGTCATCCCCACTGCCCATCCCTCTTCCCTAGTCCTGGTCCTATCACCCAGACCCACCCCTGAGACACCTCCCTGTCCCCATCTCGCCTCTCTCCCAGGGGCTGATCCTTGTCTGCGCCCGGGCACCAGGCCATGGGTCTCCCACCTGTTACCCCAGCTGCCGGAGACCCACCCCGCCTCCTCTGGCCTGTCCCCTGGAACCCACTCCCAAGTCCCTCTTCCTCCAGACCTGGGGACCATGAGTGCCACCCCCAACACACACGCACACACACACACTGCTTTCAAAATGTTGTTTGTTGCCAACATTTTTTTAAAATAGCAATTTCACAGGAAAATCCAGATTCTCAGCTCCTTTGAAATCTCCTTGCCCGCTCTGTCACAGGGGCTGCACCCGGGCGCCCAGTGGTCCCTCCCCCCTCGCTCCACCTGCTTCTTCACAGTGTCACACCTCCAGCTTGGCGGCAGTCAGCTGAATTTTCACCCCTGCTATTTCCTCCCTCTTCCTCCTGCCCTGGCTCTTGTTTTGCCCTGTCACTCTCTGGTCTCCTCTGCTTGGCTCCTTCGCCTGGGGCTCTCTCTGTCCCTCCTGACCTCCAAACTCCACCCTAACTCTGAGCCTTGCTGGCCTGGGCCCTGTGGCCACCTGCGCCACCACACACCTGCACCCTGTGCCAGCGCAGAGGCAGGGCTGGTTTCCCGTGGGCGCAGGGGACAGCTGGGCCATCCCAGAGGATGCGAGGCATGGTCCCCACAGCCAGCTTCAGCCGCGGGGCTGGGGTTCTGGGCCAGGAGGTGGCTTCACTGGGCCTTCCTCCAGATCAGGTGTCCCCTTGGTGTGTGACAATGCTCAGTGCTTAGTACTTCCTTCGCCATCACCTGGCAGGGCGCGAGGCCATCTCTGTTCCTCCCTGGCAGGGTACAGGGTGACTCATCATGTCTGACTTCAGGGACCCTCCGTCCCCGTCCTTCCTGGTCCTGAGGGGCTCTGCCGGGCAGGGTGGCAGGTGGGTCTGAGAATGGCAGGTTGCCCCTTGTGCCCTGGAAACCTGCTCTTGCCTGTTGTGGTGGCAGGTAGAGGCAGAAGGCTGCTGAGGGCCCTGCAGCTGGAGCAGCAAGCGCCATCGTGGGAGACTGGGGTCCGCCCAGGGCCACTGAGATGAGAGTGTGGAGAGCTAGTGTCTGGTGGCATCAGGTCCCGGTGGAGGGCCGAGCAGAGTACATGACCGAGACAGCAAGTGGGGACAAGCCAGGGCCCAGGCCGCTCCCTGTCCAGCCCTGTCCCCTAGAACCTGCACCCACCTGGGCAGCTGAGCTCTTGCCGCCACAGCTCCTCGGGGGACAGCTGGGCCTGGGGTGGCCTCCTCTCACCTGGACCCCCCAGTGCAGAGCTGGGGACGGAGGTGACAGTGGCTGATACAACTGAGAGCCTACGGTGAGCCCAGCCCTGCCTAAGCACTTGCCGCAGGTTTGTTCCATTTATCCTTATGAAAACCCTACAAGGGAGGCAGGATCTTCGGCTCTAGGCTGCCATTTCAGGAAACTGAGGCCCAGAGGGGTGAGGTCCCTTGCCCAAGAGCCGCCCAGCGGATTGCCTGTTTCAGTGAAGACCGCTGCTTTTCAGGGGGGAAACTGAAGCCCAGAGATGAGCTGAGCTGGGACATGGACCTTTCGGGTAGAAATTAGGATGGTTAATAACAACAGTAGTTAGATCAGTCATTCATAAGCTTAGGCTTGGGGAGGCTGAGGCAGGAGGATCACAAGTTTGAGCTCCACTTGGGCAACTTAACAAGACCCTGTCTTAAAAAGTAAAAAAAAAAAAAAAAAAAAAAAAAAAAGTAAAAAGGACTGGACTTATAATTCAGTGAGAAGGCCCTGGGTTCAATCTCCAGTACCACAAAACAAACATAATAGACTCAGAAGGTTGGCATTTTTAGACTTTAAAATAGCCCGGGACTTTCCACCTCTCTATCCCGTTTATGCCCTCAAAGCCTCAGAAAGGAAGAACCCGGCAGTGTGAGGCTCGGGGGTCCTCTTCACCCCTGTGTTTGTGGAGTATATGCTGAGGTCTGGTCCAGAAAGAATGTAATGAGAAATGGGGCTGCGGCTGCAGCCCGGAAAGGGAGAAAGCTGTCCTTCTGGTGCCACGAGAATACACAGTGACTTTGAATGTCACAGAGTCCCAGCACTGTCTGCACTGCTTTGAGTCCCCGCCGTGCCACCACAATGGAGACACTAGCTTCACAGACTGCAGGACCGAGCCCGGGCCAGGCCAGCGGGGCGGCAGGAAGGACAGAGCTCGAGGCCTGTCTTCCAAGGCCCTTCCCACACCCCCGGCCCGCCTTGAGGAGCCTGGAGCGTGGAGCAAGGGGAGGAAGTGGGAGGCCAGCCCACGAGGTGGCTGCTGAGGTTCAGAGCTGGACGGGAGCCGGCCCTGCTGATAGAGCCCCTCACTCGGGGCCGGTGTCGGCCTCTGCACTCAGTCCTGGCCACAGATTTGGAATCTGCATTGCTTTTTGATTTTGTTTGTGTTTTTGTTTTTGATACTCAGGATTGAATCTAGGGCCTTTGCACTGAGCTGCCTCTCTAGCCCTTTTTATTTTTTCATTTTGAGACAGGGTTTTTCTAAAGTCTCTAAATTGTCCAGGCTGGGCTAGAACTTGTGATCTTCCTGTCTCAGCCTCCCAGAGTGCTCCAAATCTGCATTTTAAGAGGATTCTCAGGTGACCTGGACACACAGGAGTGGGAAAGGCTGCTCCATTCACATTGCTCACGACTGTTGCTTTTATGAGTTCCCCTCTTTACACAGAATGGTTCTGACGGCCCTGGGGTGGCCGTAGACAGCAGCAGCCCCTCCCGTGGGGACCAGGGTCAGGCCGTGGGCAGCACCCTGCCACCTCATAGTCACCTCCCATGCCAGGCTGGGTCCTGTTCTGTCCCAGGAGAGTCACTGCAGGCGTAAGCCGCCCACTCCCTGCCGCAGCATCTAGGGGCCTGGAAGTTCACATGCAGAGTCGTCCGGGGTGTGGGTGCCCACAGGGGCCTTCTGTAAAGTGGGATGGGGAGCCAGACATGGCAGCCCACACCTGTGATCCCAGGTGGCTGCGACAGGAGGACCACCAAGAGTTCGAGGCCAGCCTGGACTGCATGGTGAGACCCTGTTTTGAAAAAATAAATAGATAAATAGACCACAGGTTTCCGGGTCCGTGGTCTCCATGGCTCCCTGACTCCCCTGGGAGGAATCCAGGCCACAGAGCAGGGGGAGCCAAGCTCTGGGGACTCAGGTAGAGGCTGCTCCGTGCAGGGCAGGACGGGGGTGAGCCACACTGCCCAGCGCCGTAGCTGCTGTGGTCACCTGTGGCCGCTCCTGTGAATTACAGACTCTGTCCCTCAGGCAGCGCTGTGTTGGGCAGTGGGGCATCAGATCCCCACAACAGTCCCTCGCTGGCTGTTGTTGCCGCCCTTGCTACAGCCTGTGCGCCCCTGTCCCCAGCCTACCAGCCCTCTGTTTTGTGCCATCTGTTATATTTATTGTTATTATGGCCTTTTGAGATAGGATAGTGGTATGTAGTCCAGGCTGGCCTTGAACTCACAATGTAGCCCAGGCTGGTCTTGAACTGGTGGTGATCCTCCTGCCTCAGCCTCCCGAGTGCTGGGATTACAGGCATGTGCCACCACACCAGCCAAGGTTTTAGTTCTGAGGTGGCCTCCTGTGAGCTCACCTCCATGGCTGGGTAGCCTCTCCTAGCCCCACTGTGCTCCGTCTCCCCCTCCCCAAGGACACAGGCCTCGGCGGCCTCTGTGTGTCAGGTACCCCGGAGACCAAGGCCAGGAACAGCCCCTTCCTCCACTCCGCACATCACTCTGCGGCTCAGGGTGCTGTGCTGGCCTGGAGTGCAGCAGGGAGCGGCTGGACAAACTCCCTATCCCCAGGAGTTCATGCCCAGGGGGAGAGTGACAAAGACAGGGACAGTCGCTGAGCGACAGGTGGTAGGAGGGACAGGAAGTGCGAGGGATGGAGCCTTGGGCCAGAGAAATCTCGAGGGCACACAAGAACCAGAACCAAGACCGGCACGAGGGACGGCACCACCAAGACCAGGGGAGAGCGAGGCAGAGGGGACGCAGGCCACGGCCTGGGCAGGGACGTGGCTGGGCGGCAAGGTCAGCCTCCTCCCAAGCAGTCACCCCGCTGGTGCTGGGGAAGCTGGTGGGGTCCGGGCTGGCCTCGTGGGGCTGCGGGTCATTTTATTTTGTTTATTATTTTTTGAGACAGAGTATTGCTATGTAGCATAGGCTGTCCTGGAACTCAGGGGCGATCCTCCCGCCTCAGCCTCCCAAGTGCTAGAATTACAAGCATGTGCCGCCATGCCCAGCCTGGGTCCCTTTATTTTGAAAGCACTTGGGACATTTGGAAGTGTTCAGAGGGACGCGTGGGAAACTGTTTCATCCTTCCAGGCCTCTCTCTCCTCCCCTCCCTCGCAGCCTTACAGCTCGGCCTTCCTTTCTCTTTCCATGTAAGGCTTCCCAGGAAAGAAGCGTTTGTGTCTCCAGCTTTGATGCCTCTCCACCCTCCTGGCTGCAGGCTCCACTTTTGCCCCAGTCTCTCACGGTCAGGAAGTTCTTCTTTAGCTCTACCCTGCATCTCTCTTGCTGTGACGGCAGTTGATTCCCTCTCTTTTCTCTCACCTTCTGAACTTAACCAGAAAAATGAGTGTGCCTGACAGGAATGCTTCCTGCCTTCCTTGTCTCCTCACCCCACCTCCCTGGGGCCCTCCCGAGTTTCCGATCTGCCATCTGCCTGAATCCTCGCGGGCGCCATGCCCGACATCTCTCAGAGCTGAGGCTGGAGAGGGCGGTGGGGCTGGGGGAGCCTCAGCACCGCACCTCAAGCACCCGGGCACCTCTGGCCTCTGCCTGGTGGGCCGGCCGGCTGCCTGGTCTCCTTTGTCCTCCGAGGCAGACGACCCCGCTCCATCCTGTCCCTCCACCCCTCGTGTCCCCATCCTCCGCCCTCTCGGCCTCTCCTGGCCCCTGCTCCGACTCCTCTGCCCGCTCTGCACCAGGTGTCAGGTGTCGAGGGCCCCTTGGTGGCCAGCCCCAGTGCTGGCCTCAAGTCCCTGCGCCGGCTGAGCACCTCGGCCAGCACCCTCAGCGCCGCGATGCTGCAGCCTGGCCACAAAGGGGCTCAACCTGCCCTCCCGGGATCACGAGGAGACTCGGTGGTCCGAGGAGTGGATCAGGCTTGGCAGGGTGCAGGCGCAGGCGTTCCCCCGAACGCCCGGACAGGGAAGCTGTTGCTTCTCCTGCCTGAGGCCTGTCTGGCCCAGCTGCGGGCTCCCCACTGCTGTCACGTTGGCCTTGGGCCAGAGACTGCGCCTGGACTCCCGGCTGTGGGGCGGGGCTGGGAGGGCCCCAGAGATGTGGGAGGTGGCACCGGGGCTCAGGGAGGGTCCCACACCCCCGGGCGCCTCAGGAGTCCCCTGTGTGGTACGAGGGGCTGAGCCAGCTGGTGGTGCCGTGCTGTGGATGGAGACGGGGACGTGGCTCCTCTGCCGGGCAGGCCTCTTGGGACAGGAGGGGTGCGGCTGCCTGTGTCTGGGCCGGGCATGTGGGAGGGAACTGAGGGGCGCACAGACGCGCAGCCACGGGACATTTGTCCATCCTGTCACCTGGGCAGGCTGAGCACCTGCTGTGTGCCGGACACAACCTGCCCTTGGGAACTTCCATCAAGGGTTTGGGCACCAAAGAGGTCAGAGGGCAGGAAGTGTTATGAGAAAACTAAAGCAGAGCACATTCTGGAGAGGAACAGGGTGTCCTCTGATGGAGGCAGTCAGGGTGTGTCACTGAGAAAGGCCTGAAGAGGCAGAGTGTGCCCTGGGACGGCAGGAGAGGAGCGGGCTGCCAAGTGAGGAGCAAGCGCAAAGGCCCTGGGGCCATAAGCACAGCCCTCCTGGGAGAACTAAGGGAGGGCCCTATGGGTAGGGGATAAAGCAGAAGATGGGAGTCCAAGGAATGGGGTGCTGGGAGCCATGGAGAAACCGTCACCTTTACTTCACACAAGCTGGGGTCTGAGGGAGCCTGCTGAGCAGAGGGACAAAGGGAGGGGCGAAGGTAGGAGTAGGGAAGCCAGCAAGGAGGGGACTTGGAGACTTGTTGGTCCAGGCCAAGGAGGGTGGCCAGGCTGGGAGCTAGAGCCCTTTGTTGAGCAGGTAGAGCTCAGACCCTCCAGTAGCCCCTCAAGGTGAGAGACTTTTATCATCCACTTCTCAGTGGAGGAGACTGGAGATCAGAAAGGTGCCATCCTTGGCTGGAGGCCATGGTGAAGAAGCTGCAGACTCAAGATTCAAACCCAGGCCTGGGGGCATCTGACAGGGCTATGCTGGTGCCTTTCACCTGCCGTGGCCCATGGGCGTGCTGGCCTTTGAGCCTGCAGGGCGCCGGTCAGCACCTACGCCAGGGTTTGCACATGCAGGCAGCAGGAACTTGGTAAATATTTCTTGGATGGATGGATGGATGGATGGATGGATGGATGGATGGATAGGTGGATGCAGGGAGGTAGGAAGGGAGGAAGGGAAGGATAGATGGGCAGAGGGAGAGATGGATGGGGGTGGGCGGATGGATAGGGAGGAAGGGAGGGATGGATAGATAGAAGGATGGATGGATAGATGGAACTATGTATGGGTGAAGGGAGGGATGGATAGGTGGATGAAAGGAGGAACAGATGAATGGGTGAATGGACAGGTGGAGGGAAGGAGAGATGGAAGGAAGGAGGGACGAATGGATGGATGGATGGAAGGATGTTTGGAGAGACAGAGGGATGGACAGACAGATAATCAAATGAATGATGGTGGGTGTCCTGCCCATCTTGCAGAAGAGTATCAGGAGGCAGGTGTCAGGCTGCGGCTGAGGTCGGGGGAGAGGGGAGCATCCAGAGTAGGTTTCCGTGTGGCATGAGTAGGGGCTGACCCCCAGCTGAGGTCCTGGTTTCCCAGGGTGGGGCTTGGATTAGAAGCTGCGTGCTGCAGGAGGGATCTGGGGCTCCTGGGAGGGAGCACCCACAGTGGAGGAGGGCAGAGAGAGGTGCAGGCCACTGGGTGACCGTTCTGGCCAGCGGCAGGGGGTCAACGCAGCCCGGCCGGTTCTGCAGCCCGGGAGGAGGCTATGTCTGTGCCAGGAGGCTGGCTGGGGCTCGGCACAGCCCAGACCCCCCCTTCCCTGGGCAGCGCAGCCGCCAGCCTCCCTCCCCCGCTTCCCCCGACCTTCCCCGGCTGCCCAGAACCAACGGGTTAATTAGATAACGGAGCCTTTGATTAGCGGGGGAGGGGAGGGGAAGGGGCAGAAGGAGGGAGCAGAGCGCCCTCCCGCCCGCTGGAAGGAGAGAAAGAAGGAGGGAGGAGGCGGGGAGGGAGGGAGCCGAGGCAGAGCTTGGCTCTGCACTGCCGTGTGACTAGAAATTGTAATCACCGGGAAAGGGAGAGACACCGAGAGCAGGCAGAGACCAAGACAGACGGACAGACGGACAGACAGACACAGGATCCGACTGATGAGCGGGTGACAAGGAAGGAGGAGAGAGAGGTCGATGGGGGAGAAGGCGAGAGGGGGCCTGGTGGTCCCGAGGGTGGCGAGGCAGTGAGGGGGAGGGGGGCTGGGCGAGCACCCGCAGGCAGGAGAGGACAGGTGTGGGGTCTGGGGGGACGCCAGCTGGGGCGCGAGGCAGAGAGGCCGGGGTGGAAGGAGACCGGAGCAGGCCAGCGGGGAGGGAGAAGGAGAAGACGTCGCTAGTGGCCAGAGGACGGACAGCCTGGGGGGGGCGGGAAGGGCGACAGGCCAGGAGGGGGGGGCGCGGGGAGACCCAAGAAGCCCCTGCGCCCCCCCCAGCACGACCTCTACGGGAAGCCCTGGAAAAGCGGGGTGCAGGGCCCCCCTGTGCGGCTGGAGGCATGTGGAGGGGGGGCCTGGGGCGCAGAGAGAGGCCCAGCAGAAGCAGAGCCGCCAGGGTGAGTGTCCCTCGGTCAGCCCAGGGGGTGGGGGACAAGGACGGAGAGGGAGATGGCGGAGCTGCCGCTGCCGCAGAAGCCACGGTGGGGGTGTGCGCTGGCAGCGGGAGAGGGGACAGATGCGGAGGTGGGGTGGGCACTGTGGGCACCCACGGGTGCTGCCCCCTCCCACCCCAGCTCCCGTCCCGGCCCTGTCGG
>PVJO010020123.1:0-21516 GCA_004026905.1 Hystrix cristata | reverse complement strand
CCCCGTCCCCGGGGGCCGTGTTGGCAGAGCGAGCTGTGTGGGTGCCTGTGTGTACTCGGGGATGCTGCGTGGAAGGGATGCTCGGCAGCCACAGGGGGAGTCCCAGGGCTGGGCCCTCCTGTGCCACACAGCCGGCCATCTCTGCGCCTGTGGCCGCGCCATGTCCCTGCCAGGGCCTCTGTGTTCCCGCTGCTGCAAGACACTCGGTGCATGGGAAGGGCTGGCAGGCAGTGAGTGACCTGCCATCCTGCCATCCTGTTGTGACGAATCCTCCCGTCTTCTGCTCTGGTCCTCTGGAAAGTGTGGGGGACAGATTGGGCAGGTGCAGCCTTGGCTTCTCAGGGCCCCGAGGCCTCCCCACAGCTCGGGCCCAGGGTCCCCGGGCCACCTCCCCCCCTCCGCCCCACTGACGCCCCCAGCGCCATCCTGCGGCAGCGGCTGGCACGGGGCCCACCCGGGAACACCTGCAGTCTGGGGCATGGGGGCTGCCGGGGGCTGCCAGGGGCTGCCCGTGCTGTTGCCATCCCAGACCCTACGGCGGCCTGCAGGCCCCTGCCCTGCCCAGCCTCTACCCTCGGCCCCACGCTGTCCTGCTGTCCCTCAGGTCCCCTTCTGGGACAGGGTGCCAGGCCAGAGCGGGGCTGAGGACGAGAGGTACACTCTGGGGAGGGGAGAAGACAGGAGGTTGGGCCCCCCTCCCGGGAGACCCAGGTCGCTGGGTGGCTGTTGCCATGGGAGCAGGTCCTCGCCCACACTGTCCCTCACCCTCTCCGCCCTTCTGCCTGCCTGTCACTTGCTCAGTCCCTACCTCTATCTGCCTTCCTGGACTCAGCAAAGAACTAAGTTTTTAATCTGGCTGGCTCTCCCCATTAACTGGCTGGGCAATCTTGGGCGACAATGTCCTTTCTCCCGGCCTCAGTTGTTCCATCTGCAGAATGGGCATGAAATCTTCCCCACCTGGAGAGGACGAGGTGGGAGCAGGCTGGGCCCGGCCAGCCCTTCTCTCTGCTGTATCTGTCTGCTCCCCCACGTGGTCCCAGGCACCGGGCAGAGCAGGCGGGCCCCAGAGCCTGTGGGGTCCCCATCCCAACTGAGCCTCTCCCTGTCCTCTCTCGCAGCCCCCCAGCGTCCACGCAGAGCATGAACATTGAGGATGGCGCGTGCCCACGGCTCCCCGTGCCCCCCACTGCCGCCTGGTAGGATGTCCTGGCCCCACGGGGCACTGCTGTTCCTGTGGCTCTTCTCCCCACCCCTGGGCGCCGGTGGGGGCGGCGTGGCGGTCACAGCAGCTGCAGGAGGGGGCTCCGTGCCGGCCGCCTCCTGCCCTGCCGCCTGCTCCTGCAGCAACCAGGCCAGTCGGGTCATCTGCACGCGGAGGGACCTGGCTGAGGTCCCCGCCAGCATCCCCGTCAACACTCGCTACCTGAACCTCCAGGAGAACGGCATCCAGGTGAGCGGGGTGGCCGCGGCCAGGGCTGGGCCACAGGAGGGGCCGTCTGCATGGCTGGTGGTGCTGCACGGCTCACCTCGGGGTCTGGCAAGCGTCCTGGGAGGCAGTGGTTGGCGCTTGGGGCGCGGCTGTTGCCATCTGATTAGTTATGACTGCGATCGAAATCCGAACCCGTGAAGGTTTCGGGGAGGTGTGCAGAGCTGTGCTGGCCCAAGCTCCAGTCCCGCTGAGGTCCGGGCCAGACTCGCCCTCCCTGCGAGGTAGGGTGCCCTGTGCCCCAGGGGTGTCCCCAGTGTCCACAGCCACGAGATGCCGACAGCAGACCTTCCCGCCCCGCGTTGGGCACCACCGTGGGAGAGGCGTTTGGTAAAGCCCTGTTCCCACACAGGCCCTAGAGTGACCTGCCTGACCTAACCACACCTAACCAGAAGGCTCAGCCCCTCGGGACGGACGGGGGACCCTCCTAGGGACTGCGCCTTCCTGGGTGGCTGTGGCACAAGGACCAGAGAAGCACAGTAAGGGCACAGAGGCCCAAGGAAGGGTCCCCGGGCCATGCCCACCTCCCCGGCTGCTGTCCCCAGGTCCCTGAGGCCCTGCGGTCCACACTCATCCTCCACCACCCACCTGCCTGTCCCGTCCTGCACACTCCCTTCGTTCAGGGGCTCTGCGCTGAGCCTGGTTCTGGGTGGCAACTGGGATGGGACGGGCCTGGCGGCTCAGCTTCCAGAGGGCAGGCTGGACGGTGCATCAAGCACAAATGCCTTAGACAACAGAAGCAGAAGCAGAGAGGGAGGGATGTGTGCTGGGGCAGCAGGGGTGGAGGACAGGAGGGGCCGAGGCCTGTACCAGACCTCTCTGGGGCCCAGCAGACACTCAGTGCCACACACATCGGCCGAGTGCCACCTGTGGACACAGTTCATTGCTAAGTCACACACTGGCCTATTGCGTCTGGGTGTCCTACATGTTATAAAGCATCCACCAAAGTGGACATTTTTAAAGGATGAGAAAACAGGAGTGGAGATCTGATCTCAAGAGGCTGAGGCAGGAGGATTGACATGAGTTTGAGGCCAGCCTGGGCTACATAGTGAGTTCAAGGCCAGCCTGGACTACCTGGCAAGATCTTGTCTCAAAAAAACGAAAAAAAAAAAAAAACCTTTCTAATTATCCAAATGCAAAAATGAAAAAAACCCAGCCCAGCCCCACGACCTAGATATCACAATGACTGCTTACATACGTTTTGTTTTAATTTTTTCTTGCTCTTGCCTGTTCTTATGTAAAAACATTTTAAATTATTTATGACAGAATGAATACAAATTAACTTAGAAAAACTGTAAACTACACCTAAGCACAAACACAGAGACAAAATCCAGCCATGGGTCCCCAGCCACAGGTGACGCTATTCACTTGGGGACTCTACAGATGTCCCCGTGTATTCTCACCCTGGGCCAGGTGGCAGGGGGATTGTCTCTTTATTGTTTTTTTTAAGCAAAAATTGAAATCGCCTTCTTTTATATCGGTCCCAAACTGTTTGTCGGCACCTAGTAGCACAACCTGAACACATTTCTTCCCAGCATGAAATATCCTTCTCTGGTGTCATTTGTATGACTGCATACCTCACCTGGGCATGGGCGTTCTGTCGTTGAACTTGTCCCTTCCTAATGACAGAACACGCACACATGGGAATACTATGCAGCCGTAAAAATGACACAAGAGAATAATTAGTCCCTTTGCTGCTCCAAGGAGGTGTCAGTTGTTGTTGTTTTTTGGTACTTGGGATTGAACCCAGAGCCTTTGCACTGAGCTCCATCCCCAGGCCTTTTTGTTTTTTTTATTCTGAGACAAGGTGTCCCTAAATTGTTAAATTAGAGGCTGGGATCAAACTGGCAATCCGCCTGCCTCAGCCTCACAGAATGCCTAGATATCAGGTGCCCGTTGCCCCATCTGGCTGTTCAGATTTTTCATGGACAAGAACAGCACTGCAAGGGACAACCTGTCTTCCCAAGGCTCCAATTCTGTTGATTCTTTCCTGGGACGGATTCCTAGATGCAGACTTGTTTGGTCAAGGGGAAGAAGGGAAAGGCGCCGCCCAGGAGTCCTACGTGTGGTTTTCTCCTGAATTGTGCTCCTGCACCGCCCCAACCACCCGCACGCACCCTTGGCCTGGCACCCAAACATCTGTGCAGCCAGGCTGAATCCTGGACTTTCAAGAACCTACGTGTGGCCTGGTTGCCTCTTTTCCTCTGGCTCCCCAGCCACCACGGGGGAAGGGACTTCAAACTGTTCCCAGTCGTGTGCACGCACACAGCAGGTGCCCAGCGGTGCTGGTGGGGGACGGGAGGCGGCCCAGCACCTCCTGCAGGCTGCCGCTCAGAGGGCCCGTGGCCAGTGCCCGCAGCCCCTCCCTCCGCCTGGCTGTGCACAGGAGCAGGGAGCACACAGGCCCGAGCCGGACTCTGAGCGCTGACCTTGGTCTGTAATGTTGTTGTCCACCCTGGAGTAAATAAGCCCTCGAGACACCTCGGGAACGGTGGGGGTCCCGTAGTTAGGATGGAGATGTTTGTCACTTGGGGTAGGGGTACAGTTCTGGGAATCAAAGCCAGAGGACTTCTTAAAAAATCATCAGTAAGCCCAGCAGAGTGGCTCACACCTGTAATCCCAGCACTCTGGGAGGCTGAGGCAGGAGGATCACAAATTTGAGTCCAGCCTGGACAACTTAGTGACTTAGCGAGACCCTCTTTCAAAATGAAAAATTAAAAAGGGCTGGGGTGTAGCTCAGTACAAAGACCTGGGTTCAATGCCCAGTACCACAAAAATCAGTCATGACTCCATCAATCATTCCTGGAACCGGCGGGGCCTCGCGATCTGGGGCGCTGGAGATGGGGCGAACTCGCCCCCTGCGCCTGCGGCCCGGCCCGAGGCGGCCGGCTGCTGGGTCTCGGCGCGGTCACAGCAGCTCCGCCCACCGCCCGCGCCGCTCCCTCCCGCGCCTGCGCTGGCCGCCTCCGCCCTGCGCGGTTTTCGCAAAGTGCTTGTTCTTGCTTCGTGCGCCTGGACTTCAATCGGTGTCAGTGGGGCGGTGTGGAGCGCACCCTCCGTGTGCGCCCGTGTTCCGGGCCGCCTGTGTCCTCTGTCGCCGCGCCTGGTCCCCAAACCTCCGCTCAGGGCGCCGGCTCCGTCCTCGCGGGGTCCAGGGCAGGCCAGCAGCGCACGGGAGGGCGCAGGAGAGAGAAGTTCGGAACTTATTAAACAACCTAATAATACTTTTTAAAAGACCAAGGAACATCCAGGAATGTTACCAGTGCCCTTCTCTTTGTAATAGCATCTCGGGCAGACATTTAAATTCCTCCGTGTCCTCCTTTTCTTCTTCTTAGTACTGGGGTAGACCCCAAGGCCTTCACACTGGTCTGTATTCTCATCACCCTCCCATTTTTTCTTTTTTTTTTTTCGACAGGGTCTCATGCTGTAGTTCATGCTGGCCTTGAACTCACTATGTAGCCCAAGCTGGCCTCAAACTCATGGTGCTCCTCTTGCCTCAGCCTCCCAAGCACTGGGATTACAGGCCTTTACCATCCCACCCAGCTTATGCCCCTCTTTTTTTTTTTGGTGCAGGGGATCGAACTCAGGGCCTTGTGCTTGCATGCCCCCCTTTTTTATACAGCATTTCACTAAGTTGCGCAGGCTAGACTCAAACGCGTGAGCCTTCTGTCTCAGCCTCCTGAGTGCCTGGGATTATAGGTGTGCTAATTGCATTTTTAGGTTTTCTCCACATGTTCTTCTGTGAGAGAGAACCATTAATACTTTCTGCAGTCAGGAAATTAAACTGAAACGTAGTAAGTACAGAATGTTATACGAGCTGAAGGAAGAAGGGTCTCCCTTGGGATTTGCTCACCATCCCCTGGAGAAGGAAAAGGAAGCCATGCTGTGGGCTCTGGCCTCGAACCTGGTTGGGAGCCCTTCCCGTGCCTGCGGCTCCTTTGCTCCTGCAGGAGGCCGGGGGGCCCTGGGTGACTTGTCCAGGGCCGCCCTGCGAGCCGGGGCCCCGGGGCAGAGAAGCCAGGCCCAGACAGCCACGGAGCACAGGGCCGCCCGGAAATGGCTGCGGCTTTCCGGCCAGGCTGGGGTCCCTCCGGGCAACGGGCAGCAGGAAAGGCCGCGCTCTTCGGTGGGGGGAGCTTTCCCCAGTTAGAGCCCTTTGGGAGGAAACAGTAGCAGGAGATCTAGTGGGGCCTTGCTGAGCCCGGCGGGATGGGGGGGACTCGGTTCTGAGGGAAGGACACGGCCCTTACCCATTCCGGCCACTGGGACTTGGCAACTCACTGTGGCCTCTCTGCCCTCCTGACTCTTTCTCACCGTGCGTTGGGAGGCCGGGCTGCCCTGGTCGCTTCTCTAAGCCTCAGCGTCAGATGAGAGTCTGACACTTTGTCATCATGATGTAAAACACACTCAGAAAAGTGCATGAGACATAAAAGTCCAGCCCAAAAGGTCATCACAGTGAGAATAGCCCTGTAGTTTCCAAGTCAGGGAGGGGGGGGCGCATGCCTGTTATACCAGCACTCTGGGAGGATGAGGCAGGAGGATCCCAAGTTCAAGGATAGCCTGGGGAGCTTAGGGAGACCCTGTCTAAAAAGGAAAAAAACAAACAAACTGAGGATGTAGCTCAGTGTGAAGGCCCTAGATTCAACCTCCACTATTGGCCAACCCAAAAAAATTCCACCCAGGTCAAGATGGAACATAAAGAGCCCCAGGATGGGCTGGGGATTTAGCTCAGCGGTTAGAGGGCTTGCCTTGCAAGCATAAGGCCCCGAGTTCGATTCTCAGCTCACAAAAAAAAAAGCCCCAAGGGTCCCCCATGCCCTTCAAGCACCCCCTTCTCCCTAGTGAAGGTTGTTGCTCATGACACATACAGCACAAAGCGTCTCCTTTCCTTTTTCATTGCTGCATACTAATCCTTCATAGGAGGTTTATCTGTCCACTTCCTATGGACGGGATGCTTGATTACACATTTAGAATCATTTTTCACCTGATGAGACTCAGGTGGAAGTCTTACGCCTGTATCCAGCGGATGAGGGGAGGGGCCTGCATGCTGTAGCCAGGGATCCAAGGCACAATAGCCTCCTGCCCAAGAGCCACTTGGGAAAGGGCCACACACACCACGCTTTGCCATTGGGCATGTCTGCCTCTGCCAACTTCAGTCCGGTGACTAAGCAGAGGTCCCCAGGACACACACACCTACCCGCCTGCTGCCTCCCTCCTGCCATAGCATCCTGTTTTTGTTTGTTTGTTGTTTTTGTTTTCTTTTGTTTTTTGAGACAGGGTCTCACTGTGTAGCCCAGGCTGGCCTCCAACTCATGGCGATCATCCTGCCTCAGCCTCCCAAGTGCTGGGATGGCAGGCATGAGCCTCCACACCCGGCCTGCTCCTGTGTTTTGGATTGTGGGAGATAGCTGAGGTCTGACTCAACTCCATGCTTCCTGCCCAAGCAAACTTGGCACACTCTTGACACCACCTGGGCATCAGTTTTGTCCTGAGTGAAGTGGGTAAAGAGGTGGCCCACCGCAGGGCTGCAGTGACATCCGCGTGAGTGTGTGTGGACAGCAACGAGGGGCTTTCAAGAGGGCTGCTTGAGTCCTGCCGAGAAGCCAGGCCAGCGTTCAGAGCAAGGCTGCACCCCACTGACCCCAGAGAGCCCAGCCGGCTGACAACGCTGGGTGACCTTCCAGGTCACCACCGACCCCGCACAGAGCTAAGAAAACTGTGGGAGCCAGCACATGAGTGTCACCAACGAACACACTGACCTGCTTGCCTCTGATTCCGGGCTGTCCCCAGGGGGGGCGTTGGGTGTCACCCCACAGCAGAGCACACTGAGAGCCCAGCCACCCCGGACCCAGACTCCCCTCTAGAAGGAAAACATCTCCCAAAACTCCCACCACCGGCAGGATGGGGACGTGCTGTCAGCCAGTCCAGCTTCAGGATGACCTGCGATAGGTCCTGTTCTCTTTCTTTCTTTTTCAGTGTTGGGGATTAAATCCAGAGCCTTCGCACTGAGCTACATACCAGCCCCTTATTTTATTTTTTATTTTGAGACAGGCTCTCACTAAGTCGCTAAATTGCCCAGGCTGGGCTCCAACCTGCCATCCTCCTGCCTCAGCCTCCCAGAGTGCTGGGATTACAGGCATGCACCTTATCGCGCCTATTTCTGTTCTCCCCACTTTACAAATGAGAAACTGAGGCACAGGAGTGCAGGGTGCTGTTACCATAACACAGGACACGCGGGCAACCCTGTGTCTTCAGCCTGCCACCTTCCCCCGCAGAGGACACCCTTGCCCCCACCCCACCCCTTCCTGGAACAGGACCTGGCTCCAGGCTCCCAGCTCCCCGCCTGCAGAGCGCCCTCTGCTGGGCGCCCGCGGCCCGAAGCCTCCTGGGGGCCGCGCTGCACCACCCCACACACACACACTGCGCCTGCGCCACGCCCTCCTCCTCGCGTGGGGGCTGCAGACGCCCCGCGCTCTGCAAAATGCAACCCCTCGCAGGGACGCAAGAGTCCTCGCCCCACCTTTCCTTCTTCCTCCCGCTTCCGACCAACTCCCGCTAGTCCCTCTGCCCCACCCAGCTCGGCCCTGGTTCATTTCGTGAGCGCCTACTGTGCACCCGGGACCACTCAGCCCTGCCCTTTGCCTCGAACGGAGACCTCTGCCTGGGGTGGGTCTGGGCCAGACCCTCGCCCGGGACAGGGCCTCGCCCGGCGGGGCAACTCTAGGGGCTGCTGGCTGAAAGGAGATGAGGAGGAGCAAGCAGGCGAGGCAGAAAGTCCAGAGCAGGCTTGAGTGCCTCAGTGCACAGCTCAGGCGCCGGTGCCAGTCACATCCTGGCCGTCAGGGCGTCCCTGTTGTAGAGGGAGGCACGAGTCCCTTCCCTCGGGACGAGGGAGAGCTATGAGAAGTCATCGGAAAAACTGTGGTGCGAAAAATAACCATATTTTTAAATTTTAAATGTAAAAAAGGCAAAAGAAAAACTCGAATTACTAAATTTTGGTTATCAGTTCATTAAATTCAAAATGTATAAAAACAATTTATCTCAATAGTGTTAAGAGGAGCAATTCGCTTCATCATTTTCCTACCACAGTTAAATTTTTAATAAAGATTTCTTGACAGTTTATTTTCTTAAAAGCCCCGACAGAACAGAGTGGTATATTTTCCCTTCTGGTAGCGGTTACCTATCACAACTGAGAGTGTCTCCGAAAGGGGCCATGTCCCCAGGCAAAAGAGGGGGAGGAGGCCCGCACTGGGACTGGGAGGCAGCCACGGAAGTGCCACACTCTGTGGAGCAAGGTGACACATGCCTGTAACCCTAGCACTCAGGAGGCTGAGGCAGGAAGGTCACCACAAGTTTGAGGCTGGCCTGGGCCACATAGTGAGTTCAAGGCCAGCCTGGACTACATAGTGATCATAGCAAGACCCTGTCTCAAAAACAAACAAACAAAAAACCCACAAAAGGAAAACAAACAAACAAAACAAAAAAAGCACCAAAGAACAAATCCTGTCTTCCCATCTGTGGCTTTTGTCACCGGCACAGAGCCAGGCCCAGGGCAGCGGCTCCGGGGACTCATAGGCAAGGGGGCTGCCTGGCTGTCACCGAGACCCCAGCCTGCTTTCTGCTGCAGCACAGAATGACAACGCCTGTGTCACACAGAGGTGCTGGGATAAGGGGACGGAGAATCTGCTCCCAGACGCTGTCCCCGCCCTGTCTGAGGCCACCTCGCACCACTCAGACCCCGCTGGGCCTGGGGCATTTCCTGCGGGGCCTGCAGCCAGGGCAGCCCACCACCTGTGTCCCCAGAGCTCAGCACGATGCCTGTCACCCGGGCGTGGGGGCACACACCTGTCATCCCAGCACTCTGGGAGGCTGAGGCAGGAGCTTCCAAGTTGGAACCCAGTCTGGGCAACTCAGTGAGATCCTGTTTCAAAATAACAAATTTTTAAAAGGTTGGGGATGGAGCTCAGTGCAAAAGCCCCAGGCTCAAACCCCAGTATGACCCCGAACAAACAGAAACAGTCACCTGTACACATCGCAAGAGACAGCGATGGCCTCTGCAGCTCAGGGCACAAGAGCACACAGGCAGCCCGCCCTCTGGGTCTGGGGAGGCAGATGAAGGGGCTGGTGTCCTGACTCGGGGAAAGCTGGCTTCGAGTCCCGGATCTGCTACCGTGGGCCTACAAGACAGAAAGTAACTACCTGAGAACCTTGGTTTGCTCAGGCGCCAGTCATCACACACGGGCTGGGCTGGGTGTGCAGCTGACGACCCACGTGAGCACCTGACTTTGGAGCCAAAGCTGCCTACAAACAGTGATTCCCCCTTAGCTCACTGAGAACCTGTCCAGGGTGGCCTTTGGACTGAGCTACGTCCCCAGGGATTGTACCCAGGGCCTGTGCACCGAGCTACATCCCCAGCCCTTTGTGTTTTTTTTCTTTTGAGACGGGGTCTTGCAAATCACTAAATTGCCCAGTCTGAGCTCAAATCCTCCTGCCTCAGTCTCCCAGAGTCCTCAAATTCAGATGTGCACCACCAGCTTTTTGTTTTAAAGTCAGAAATGGGATCAGCCTTGTATTGCTGGGGTTGGGGATTTAACTCAGTGGTAGAGCACTTGCCTAGCAAGCACAAGGCCCTGAGTTCAGTCTCCAGCAATTCCCCAAAAATAACAAAGTTAAGCCTTGTGTTGCCTGGGAAGAGAAGACAGGAATCCACTGGCTTTGGTCTTTAGGTGTATGTGCATTAAATTTTAAAGCCAACTACTAAAGAAGAGGAAGTATATAAACCCTAAAACATTAGAGAAGGGAAATGGACTCAAAAGAAATTCAATCTGTACAAAAGATGACAGGAAAGGAGAAAGAATAGGCTACAAAAATAAGGACAAATACAAAGCACAAAGTAATATTGGAGGAATAATTCCAAATATATTAGTAATTACAATAAATGTACATGGCTTAAAGTTTCACTTAAAAGGCAGAGACTTCACACAAAATTAAAAATAAAATCCAAAAAATGTAACTCAAACATGAAGGCAAATGACAAAAGGAAAAATGATGGCAAACACTAGTCAAAAAAGAGGTGTTTGTGTGTTTGTTTGCACTTTCACACTGAACCACACCCCCCCTCCCAAGAGATAGGCTCTGCCTAAGTCACTGGATTACCCAGGCAGGGCTCGAGCTATCCTGCTTCAGCCTCTCAGAGTGCTGGGATTTACAGGGTTGCACCACTGTACCGCCCAGTCTTGATGGAGTGTGGCAGTGCGGGGCTCCGATGCATCTCCCTACCGTAGCTGGCATGGAGGAGAGGGCAGCCAGGCAGGCTCCAGAGGACTGGTGATACTGAGGGGAGGTGACAGAGCTGAGGGAGGCTGAGGTCTGAACTAACTGGGGCAGCCCAGATGTAGGACAGATGTGGATGGTGGTTATCAGCCCTGCAGGACCCCAAGAGGGAAGGCAGAGGCAGGCAGGTGCCAGCCCAGCAGGGCTTCCAGCAGCACGGGCTAAATTTCCTCCAAGCGCTGGAGGGTCTAGAGGAGGCAGAGGCAGGATCAGGTCCGGGGACCCCAGAGACGAGCTGAGGGGACACTGGAGGCCAGGCGGGGCTGTGGCCAGGGTTGGGGGAGAGTTCGACCTGCGGCGGCTGTGGGCACGAGGGGACAGAGGGGACAGGGAGGGGATGGCTGTGAGATCTGCAGGGCGCTGCTGGCGACCCCACGGGGCGGCTGACCCCCAGCTTTTAAGGGAAGGTGGCTGGAGAGGACCGATAACGGGACCCAGGAAGGAGAAAGTAGCGGAATGGGGCACACAGTGCTGGCCAGGCGCTGGAGACACTCACTTGCCAGCAAGACCCAGCAAGGGCGACTTCCGGGGAGTCCCTGCTGGCGCCTGGACCAGCGATCCGTAGGTTTTCCATTTCTCAGCTTCAGACTCTGCACCTCATTCTCCCCTGGAGAGCAGCCCTGACTGGAAGCGCCTTCTTCTTATTCTTGTTGTTGTTATTGTTAATAGAAACAGCAACTGAGCACCTGCTCTGTCGCCACCAGCGGGTGGCGATCAAAGGCCTCCTGTAAGAAGGGATCTAGCCGGGTGCTGTGGAGCACGCCTGTAATCCCAGCACTCCAGGAGGCTGAGGCAGGATTGCCAAATTTGAGCCCAACCTGGGCAATTTAGCAAGACCCTGCTCAAAAAAGGGCTGGGAATGTGGTGCAGTGCGAAACCCCTGGGAACAATTCTCACTGCGCGGTGTGTGTGTGTGTGTGTGTGTGTGTGTGTGTGTACCTGTGTCTGTGCGAGCGCCGTTCTAAGTGTTTTGGGTTCCGGAGACCAAGAGCCAAAAGCAGAAGAGCAGCCCGAGGGCGGGACTGCGTGCGCATGCGCTCTAGGAAGGGTGGGCGGTGTCCGCGCGCTCCGGGAAGGTTCGGGCTGGGGCGGCTGGCGAGAGCGGCTGAGACCAGCGCTGGGCTGCGTCCCCCCAGATGTTCTCTCCGAGGGGAAACAGAGGCGTTAGAGGCCCACATGACGGAGCTGGGGTTCCAGACGCCAGGCCAGTCAGGCCCCATCCTGCCCACCCTGGACAGCAGGTACCCAGGCCGCTGCCTGTCAGCTGGGTGCAGAGGCCCCAGGGCGGCTGTGGACCCTCTCGACCCTCAGGGTCAGCCGTGGCCTCCTCCCCCAAGTCTCGTCCTGTGCCGCCTCTGACCCCGGGCCTTCATGTCAAGCTGAGCTCGGGAAGCTGCAGCAGGAGGATCGCTGAGTTTGAGGCCAGCCTGAGTTACATAGTGAGTTTAAGGCCAGGTGGGACTACATAACGAGACTGGCGCAATCATGACTCTAAGCATATTTCATGAGATTGGAATGGGAAGTACAGCACCCACGACAGTATATTATCTAAATTTTGTAAAAAAAAAAAAATAGATTAAAATGTGACAAATTATACGCATAGAAAAAAACGTTTGGGAGGATATATACCAAATAGTTAGCATAGGTTAACTCTAAGTAAATGTATCTTGCACTCAGGGAGGCTGAGGCAGGAGAATTGAAAGTTTGAGCCCAGCCTAGGCAACTTAGCAAGACCCATCTAAAAAGAAAGAAAAAAAATCATAATAATAAAAAGGTTTGGGGGGGTTGGAGATTTAGCTCAGTGGTAGAGCGCTTGCCTAGCAAGTGCAAGGCCCTGAGTTCGATCCTTAGCACCCAAAAAAAAAGGGGGGGAGGATATAGCTCAGTTCCATTCCTAGGTTCCAGCCCCAGTAACAAAAAAACAAAAACAAAAGTATCTTGGCTGATTTCTCTTCTTATAATTTTTCCTCAAAACGAGCATGCACGAGTTTTGTCAGCAGAAAAGAAAGGCCTGTGAAGAGCTGTGCACAGGCCATACTGTCCCCGACTGGCTGCATACCGGTTAGCATCAGGAAGGGCTCCCGCCCACCTGTCCATGCTGCCCTCTGCACTTCCTGGCGTATCCAGTTCCCTTCTGCCCAGTGTGCCTGTGAAGGCTGATGGCAACCTGAGATCTCTAGGCTTTAAGAACTCAAATATGGGGGCTGGGGATTTAGCTCAGTGGTTAGGGTGCTTGCCGTGCAAGCACAATGCCCTGAGTTCAATACCCAGCACCAAAAAAAAAAAAAAAAAGAACCCAAATATATCTCCTGTCCTTCACCCTGGGAACACGAGGTGTCTTAGTCACTTTATTGTCATCACTGGGTCGCAACAAATGATACCTGCAATTTAAAGGAAGAACCATTTATTTTAGCTCAAATTTTTAGTCCCAGTTAGCTGGCTCCACAGCAGGACAGCAGGACAGAAGGGCCTGGTGGAGGAGAGCCGCCCACATCATGGAGGCCAGGAAGCAGAGAAGGGAGGAGCTGGGCAGGAGACAGGCCCTTCCAGACTGCGGCCCCATGACCGCCTCTCCCAGCCAGCCCCACCGTCATCCAGTCACCTTCCAGGGTCCCATCCCAGTGTATGGGGCTTTGCAAGGTCACCCAGATAGAAACTAGAACACAAGGGATCCTTTGTGAACGGGTGCTGGGTTAAGTGTCCTGGGGAAACCAGCCGATGGGCCTCAGTCCTGGTCAAGAAGGACCCGGGCAGGCTGGGCTGGGGAAGAACACGTACTTAGTGTGCTCGAGGGCCTGGATTCCATGACCAGCACAAAGGAGGAGGAGGAGGAGGAAAGGAGGAAGAGGAGGGTGAGAGAAGGGAGAGGAGAAGAGATGAGGAGGAGAAAAGAGGAGGAGGAGGAGGAAAGGGAGGAGCCCCAAGAGAGGTGATTCTGAAAGAGGCTGTTTTTGATTTCATTCCTCAGGGTTGCAGTGAGCCAGCCTAAGTTATGGCTGCTCTCGGCACCCCTGTGGCAGAGGCCCAGGCCCCTTCTTGCCTTCCAGGGCCTGGCCTGGGCCCTAGTAGGTGAGGCAGAGGCCAGCGCACAGCTTAATACAGGTGAGCCCGGGGGGGCAGGGAGCCCTGACCGGACTTGGGCGGGAAGATGGGGTAGATGGACCTCCTCCTGCAGATAACCATGCAACTGGATGCAGGAGAGGGGAGGTGACCAGGAAAAGAAGCCTGAAAGTCTGTCCAGGAAGAGAGAAGAGCAGGTACAAAGACCCAGGGCAGGAGATTTGTTGTGTGAGGGACCTGCTAGAACAGAGGACGGGAAGCACGTGGAGAAGGGAAGGCCAGGCCAGGCGCTGAGGGGCTGAGGGAGAGGACAGTGTCTTCTTATGGGGTCTCATTATCAGTGTTGCCTCCGTGTGCGTGTGGAGCACAGTGGAGCGCAGAAAACACGATGTAACTGCACACGAACTGCGCGTGCCCGGAAGCAAATCTGGACCTAGCGCTGAACTGCGCACGTCCGGAAGAAGAGACTGCACATGGGTGTAAAACACGCCAAAACCTTGAAACCTTGCTGTGAAAAGAGGGCAGACATTCCTAATCTTTCATCTTGATTATATGCTGAAAGAATAATATTTTGGACATGTTGAGTTAAACAAATATATTTATTCAAATTGATTTCATTAGGCATCCATTTAAAAAAAAAAAAAACTGATTTCACCTGTGTGGGTTTTTAAAAATATGGACCTAGGAAAATGCAGAGTTGCCCCCGTGGTTCAGAGTTTCTAACCGGGCAGCGTTGGCATAAGTGGTGCCGGTTATTATTCTGTGGCCACTGCTCTGCCAAGATTTATTACTGTTCTTAGCCTGGCTGCCTCTCAGGTATACGGTTTTGTTATTTAACATTTTGTTTTGTTTTTACTCCTCCTTGTTATAAAAGAAACAAGAAAAAAGTGTCCATAATCCTCAACATCTGGAGTTCATACTAAGAACAGCTTGGAGGATTTCCTTCCAGGCCTTTTTTTGGGGGGAGGGGGGACAATATAGGCAGACACCTGATTTTTAGTTTTATGAAATTGTGATTGCACAGGATGCTGTTTGGAGTTTTCCATTTCCCCCCTAACATTACACACTAGCATCCACATGTCATTAGCCATGTGACCCGTGGCTGTGTGGCCTTCTGTGCCACAGTGTCCCCAGTGAGGAGGACCCTGTGAAACCAGCACTGCCCCTTCCCTGGTGCCCTGCTCCAGCCCCTAGAGGTGGCAGCCAAGATCAGGGGCAGAGGGCCAGAACTCTGGTACCAGAGGGCCTGTGTATAATCCCAAGTCTGTCCCCTTCTGTGCGACCTTGGGTGAGTCACTGCATCTCTGTGTCTAATTCATATTCCTCATGAGACACTCTTGGGCCCAATGGGCTTTGGCACTGTGCTATTAGAAAGATAATAACACGCAGCACATTGTTGTTTTTTTTTATTAGTACATGTTTGCAGTACATAACAAATACGTTCATCACGGGGAGTTGACACATACAAATAGTATCTTAGTCCTTTTTATTTAGCCTTCTTCTCCCCTTCTTTCCCCTCCCTCCTTCCCTAGATTCCCCTCCCATCTGCAAAAGGTCTCCCTCCCTATTTCATCTTTTATTTTTCTCTTTATATTATTTATACTTTGGGTTCCTCCTATAAGAGAAACCATGTGATATTTAACCTTGTGTCTGATTTATTTTGCTTAGCATTAGGTCTCAAGGTGCATCCATTTACCTCGGACTCAAATTTATCCTTTATGGCAGAGTAGTACTCGACTGTGTATAAATACCATTTTCTTTATCTGTTCATCTGTTGATGGACATGCAGGCCTCTGCTCAGATTTAGCGACTGTGAATTGGCAGCGTGTGTATTATAGCACCTAGGGGTCTTATACTGACCCTAATCAAATGTGGAGGTATTTCTAGAGTGAAATATTTCAATAACCACATGACTGGGATCGATAAAAGCTTTAAATAATCTCACATGAGTTCTGATCAAGTATTGCTACTAAATGGAATTTAGTGTCAGCATTATGAAAAATCTGATTTTCAGGGCTGACAAATTTGGGGACGGCAGGTATTGAATAAAGGTTTGTAATGGTACTGATTTTACAGCACAGTTAGGATTAACTGAGTTATTACTCAAAAAGCATTTAGACTAATATCTGGCACAAAATAAGTGTTAATGGATGTTAGCTGCTGGCATTACTATTCTTTGTCCTTTTTAAAAAATAGGTATAATTTACCTATAAAATGCCCCCATTTTAAGCATATAGTTGGAGCATTTTGACAGCTACATTCACCCATGTAACCACCACCTCAGTACACAACATTTGGGTCACAGCGCCCCCCACTCAACCCCACCCACACACGCAGAGACATCCACCGGGAACATCTGGAGCCCAGCCGGCCTCAGCACCCTCACCACGGGGCCTCCCCGTGTCAGGTCGTCTTCTGCCCAGCACAGCTCCACGGGAGTCCCCGAGGTGGGCGGCTCGGCAGTCCCCTCTTCCCGCAGGCACTTGTCTGCTCCCCACTGGTGGACATTTGGGTGGCTTCCGGTCTAGGAAGTAGTGAACAGGACTTCTGTGAACACCCACATGTCAGCTGTCCTGTCACTCTTGAGGACATACCCAGGAGTGTGATGGCCGGGGTGTGGCAGCTCTAGATTTTGGTTAGTTCCTTGTTGTTGTTGTTGTTTCTTTCTTTTTTGAGACAGGGTCTCCCTATAGAGTCCGAGCTGGCCTTGGACTCACCATGTAGTCGTGCTGTCTCCTAACTCAAGATCTTCCTGCCTCTGCCTCCCAAGCGTTGGGATTACAGGCATGCTTGTGCTACCACTCCCAGCTGGCAGCTCTAGTATTAACTTTGTAAGCAGCTACCAGACTGTTTTCCCAAGTAGCCATTCCATCCACCATCAGGTCAGAGGTGTCCCACACCCTGTTCCACACCCCAGCCGCCATTACTGTCAGTCTTACTGACCGGTGTCCCCGCATCCCCAGGTGATCCGCACCGACACATTCAAGCACCTGCGGCACCTGGAGATCCTGCAGCTGAGCAAGAACCTGGTGCGCAAGATCGAGGTGGGCGCCTTCAATGGGCTGCCCAGCCTGAACACGCTGGAGCTCTTCGACAACCGGCTGACCACGGTGCCCACGCAGGCCTTTGAGTACCTGTCCAAGCTGCGGGAACTCTGGCTGCGCAACAACCCGATCGAGAGCATCCCGTCCTACGCCTTCAACCGCGTGCCCTCGCTGCGCCGCCTCGACCTGGGCGAGCTCAAGCGGCTGGAGTACATCTCCGAGGCGGCCTTCGAGGGGCTGGTCAACCTGCGCTACCTCAACCTGGGCATGTGCAACCTCAAGGAGATCCCCAACCTGACGGCCCTCGTGCGCCTGGAGGAGCTGGAGCTGTCAGGCAACCGGCTGGACCTGATCCGCCCGGGCTCCTTCCAGGGCCTCACCAGCCTGCGCAAGCTGTGGCTCATGCACGCCCAGGTGGCCACCATCGAGCGCAACGCCTTCGACGACCTCAAGTCGCTGGAGGAGCTCAACCTGTCCCACAACAACCTGATGTCGCTGCCCCACGACCTCTTCACGCCCCTGCACCGCCTCGAGCGCGTGCACCTCAACCATAACCCCTGGCACTGCAACTGCGACGTGCTCTGGCTGAGCTGGTGGCTCAAGGAGACGGTGCCCAGCAACACGACCTGCTGTGCGCGCTGCCACGCGCCCGCGGGGCTCAAGGGCCGCTACATCGGCGAGCTCGACCAGTCGCACTTCACCTGCTACGCGCCCGTCATCGTGGAGCCGCCCACGGACCTCAACGTCACCGAGGGCATGGCGGCGGAGCTCAAGTGCCGCACGGGCACCTCCATGACCTCGGTGAACTGGCTGACGCCCAACGGCACGCTCATGACACACGGCTCCTACCGCGTGCGCATCTCCGTGCTGCACGACGGCACACTCAACTTCACCAACGTCACCGTGCAGGACACCGGCCAGTACACGTGCATGGTGACGAACTCGGCCGGCAACACCACGGCCTCCGCCACGCTCAATGTCTCGGCGGTGGACCCCGTGGCGGCCGGGGGCGGCAGCGGAGCCCCGGGGGGCGGCGCTGGCGGCGTCACAGGGGGCGGCGGCGGCGGCTACACCTACTTCACCACGGTGACCGTGGAGACGCTGGAGACGCAGCCCGGCGAGGAGGCGCTGCAGCCGCGTGGGACGGAGAAGGAGCCCCCGGGGCCCACGACGGACGGCGCCTGGGGCGGGGGGCGGCCCGGGGACGCGGCGGGCCCGGCCTCGTCGTCCACCACGGCGCCCGCGCCGCGCTCCTCGCGGCCCACGGAGAAGGCGTTCACGGTGCCCATCACGGACGTGACGGAGAACGCCCTCAAGGACCTGGACGACGTGATGAAGACCACCAAGATCATCATCGGCTGCTTCGTGGCCATCACGTTCATGGCCGCGGTGATGCTAGTGGCCTTCTACAAGCTGCGCAAGCAGCACCAGATGCACAAGCATCACGGGCCCACGCGCACCGTAGAGATCATCAACGTGGAGGACGAGCTGCCCGCCGCCTCGGCCGTGTCCGTGGCCGCTGCCGCCGCCGTGGCCGGGGGCGCGGGCGTGGGCGGCGACAGCCACCTGGCGCTGCCGGCCCTGGAGCGCGACCACCTCAACCACCACCACTACGTGGCGGCCGCCTTCAAGGCGCACTACGGCGGCGCGGCGGGCGGCGGGGGCTGCGGGGGCAAAGGCCCGGCCGGGCTCAACTCCATCCACGAACCTCTGCTCTTCAAGAGCGGCTCCAAGGAGAACGTGCAAGAGACGCAGATCTGAGGCCGGCGGGCGCGCGCGTAGGGCGCGGGCAGGGACCCGCGGGGACAGAACGGGGTCCGCGCCCGCCCACGCGCGCGCCCGGGGACGCGGGGCGGGGGACGCGGGACCCGGGAGCAGCGGCTTTACCCTGCGCCTGCCGCGCGCCCTCCCGACGCACCGACCCCCTGGCCACCCGCCCGCGCCTTCCAAGGGAGAGAGGAGCTTTTTTGAGGGGTGCCCTTTCCCCTCACCCCCAACGGCCCTCCTTTTACGGTTCATTTTTTGCAGTTTGACGCCCGTCCCTCCCTCCTGAGCCCGCCACCCCGAAAACCCAAGGGACAGATACGCGCGTCGTCGCCGGAGCTCCCTGACCCCGGCTGTCTCCAGCGCTGCGCGCTACTCCCGCCCCGGCCCGCGGCCGGGGTGCGGGCGACCCCCGCGCCCGGCTCCCCCACCCCACAGACTCTTTTGATACTGAAGGGAGGTTTGCGTCAACGACTACCTGCTCTGTAATTACTTTAAAAAAAAAACACGAAAAAGTAAAAAAAAAAATTTTGGAGGGGGTCATGAAAGCGGAGAGGAGACAGAAAACTAGGTGGATGGGGCTGGGGCAGAATGAAGGGTTGAAAATCAAAGCATCACAGGCCCCGCCCAAGTGGCCCCGCCCCCTTCACCCCGAGGCTCCGCCTCCTTCACCCCATAGGGGTCGTTCCCTGCACTCCGTTCTGTAGTCCGTCCTATTCCCTCTCTCTCTCTCTCTCTCTCTCTCTCTCACACACACACACACACACACACACGCATGCACACATACACCATCCTGCACATCCTGCACAGCAGACAACCCAGAGGGTCCCCGAGGGCTGCAAAGTACCAGTCTGGGTGGCTTAGAATGACAGAAATGTATTGTCACTGTTCTGGAGGAGGCAGGTCCAAGATCAAGGTGACACAAGGCTGTGGCCCCTCGGAAGGGTCCTTCCTTGGAGCGGTGTCCCTGTGTCTGCAGGTCATCTCCCTCTGGGAGCATCTGTGTCCAACTTCCCCACCTCACAGGGCCACTGTCATGGTGGACTAAGAGCCGCCACCCCCACTGCAGCCTCCCGTGGCCCTGAGTCACCTGCAGACACATGGGGTGCGGAGGTCGGGCTTCCAGCAGTTCTTTTCAGCCCACGGCAGGGCCCACACCTCGGTGTCAGTCCCCACTGCACGTGCCCTGGAGGCTTCTCTGGAACAGAGCAGTGGAGAGGGGAGGGTGGGACAGAGCCCTGTGGACCCCCCAGGGGAGCAAGCCCAGGGGACAGTGGAGGGAGTGTGTAGCTCTCTGGGGGCCCAAGGTCTCCAGGATTCAGCCTCAGAGGGTGCCCCCCCCCAGCTGTCACTATATGCTGTCCCAGGAACCCACATAGCCCTCTCTGTCGCTCCAGGGACCACATGGCTGCCCTGCACACTGTGGGAGTCATTCGGGGTCCTGGCAGAGCCCACTACCTCGCCCCAGTGCTTTGTTAGTGCCCCTACCCTGCCCTCCTTCCTGGCTGTTTCTTCCCCCACCCCAGCACCTTATCTGCCCCAGCGCCAGCCTCTCAGACAGAATTCTTTCCTTATCTGTGCTAAGCACAGCACCACCCTGCGACTGACTACCGTCTGTCCGGGGCCCTGTCTGCTGGCCTGTCCCCTCTCCGCCCACAGACAATGGACTTGCGCCTGTGCCTCCCCATCTTTCATTCTTCCTCTTGGCCCAGGCGCGCGGATCCTGGTTGCCATGGCAACACTGCGGCGGTACCAGGTGGCGGCAGGGGTAGGGAGGTGGGAGCTCTGCCATCTCCATGCCAGGCCTGCCAGTGTGGTGGCCAGGCTCCTCTTGGAGGCACTTAGGGACTCTCCGGGCCAGGCAGCATCTCTTCTCACCTGGGATGTGGAGGGCAGGACAGAGAGAGAACAAAGATACCAGCTGGGGGACTCTAGTGACTTTGAGGCTACAGGGGTGAAGAGTGGAGAGTCAAGGTGAACCGAAGGACGAGCAGAAACTGGAGGAAGGGGGTTCTGGCTCGGGCTGAGGGGTGCAAAGCCAGCATCCCCTCCATGGGGCCAGGGGGCTTGAACCCACTGAAGCCAGGGCACAGCTACCTTGGGGAGACACAGGGACAGGACCAGGCTGAGGCCGCCTCCCGAGGCCACCTGAAGAAAATGAGGGAGGGAAGGAGGAACTAGGGACCTGGGAACAAGGGGACAGACTGAGGGCCCAGAGTCCCTGTCACAGGCTCCTTTCCTCACACCAAGCAAGATACTGTTTCCATGACAACCTGGCCGGCCAGAGAAGAGGGCGGGGGACTGCAGAGGGAATTTTCCACATCAGCAGGAAGGAGCAGAGTGGTGTGGGCTGCAGAGGAAGGACCGACAGGGAAGGCAGGGGCCATACAGGGCCGCCCAGGCCCCAAGTCTCCATGCCCCTGCCCAGGGGCGCCCTCGGGCCACAATTCTGCAAACCCGCTGCCCACTGTGGGCCGCTGTGAACATGGGGAGGTCCAGGCAGGGCCAAGGGTCAAATGTCCAAAGATCAGCGGCTGCCGGGCCTGCACAGAGGACAGTGAGCAACCAGGGAGGTCCCGCCACAGACCACCAGACCCAAGAGCATGGACAGGGTCCCGCGGAAGGTGGGGGTGGTAGGCTACGGCCGCCTCGGTGAGTCCCTCAGCATTGTGGGCCTCCCTCACAGGCCCTGCCCCAAGTTCCAGAAGCCCAGCTCTGTAGAGCACCTTTCATCTGTCTGTGTCACCTACCCAGACATCAGCCAGCCCATCCCCATCCCCTCCCTCTGGGTCTCTATACCCCTCTCTCTTGGTCTATACCCCCCATTTC
>PVJO010020122.1:0-32751 GCA_004026905.1 Hystrix cristata | reverse complement strand
GACAGGGACAGAGTGGCACATGGTAAACTGAGTTCCAAGGACTCTTCTGTTGTAGTCATTGCTATTCGAAAGATTACTCATGCCTACTTCCACAATAATTCCTCTGGCCACAACAATCATTTTCCCTACTCCAGCTCCACAACAAGTCCTATTGGTGTTTCCTCTACTAATATTTGTTTGTATATGTTTATAGAATTTTTGTTCTCCAACACACTGGAACAACATATCACTCTGTATGAGGGTGCAGTCACACCTAATTTTTACATGCTATCTTCTTTAGATTTTCCTAGAATGAATGTCAGTTTATCATTTGTTGGAACAAACAGTGTATAATTTATTATTGTGCCTAGAAAATCAAGCTATGTTGCTGACTAAGCAGTCTATGCAAAGGAAGAGCTGAGGTCTGAGGTGAAGCTACGGGAATATTTGACAGTGACGTGGATGGGCTAATATTCTATTCCAAGGGGGAAAGGTTTTAACTTAGAAGGACACATACTAAGTTATGATTGCAGGCAAAGTTTCTCAAGACAATCTGATAATGAATAAGTATGTATGTTTCAAAGGGGCTTTTCTCAGGTTTGCATTGATTTTGATGACCTTGACAGTTCTGGGGAGTAGTACACAGGTAATTTGTAGAATGGCCTTTAGTTGACTATTGCCTGGTGTATTTCTCATAAGAAGACTGGAGTTACGGGTTTTTGAGACACAACACAATCGTCACCACATCACATCACACTGAATGCATAATACCAACATGACTTATCTCTTGATCCTCTGGCCGATGTGAGGTTGTTGGTATTCTCCAATGTAAATTATTCTTTCTTATCCTCTTTCCATATTAGACAGAAGGAAGTCACGGTGTGCAGCCCACCTTAACAACTGGGAAGTTACGGTCCATCTGGTTGAGGCAGAGTGTCTCTATTAATTATTTGGGATTCTTATGGGTAGGAGATTTTTCTACTACCCCTCCATGTGTTTATTTCAGTATAGATCTGGAAATTTATTTTTTGATTTGGGTTATAACCAGTACCACTTTACTTATTTTGTTCTTCACATTTTTCCAGCTTTGACCCTTGGGAGCTCTTCCGGTTGATTCCTGTGTCCTTTGGCATACCACATCATTACGTTTCTTGCTTGTTTGTCTTAGCACTTCCTTGCTTTCTGGTATTGCAAGATATCTAGACACATCTTTATTTCTTCCCTCAGTTTTCATATCAGTCTTTTCTCCCAGGAACATTGGTTCATTTAAGTGAAGAATGATATTAGAATCTATGATCTGGGCACTAAGGTGTGTTTGCCTTTAGGCCTTTTCACTTGGTATAAGAAGCAGATAAAGGAGTATATAATAATGTATGCATATAAACGTATTTATAAATATGTCTACTTGAAATCATTTGCATCAATATTAAGCTAAATACCGGAATATATTTATGTCTCCAATTATTATTACCCATTAGTAGTACATGAATGATTCTAGCCTCTTCTTCCTCTGTAACCTCCCATTTCAGTAGTGAGACATCTGGCTCCCACCATCGGCCACCTATTTATTTAATTGTTCAGTCTGAGTGTACAGATATAGTGGTGTCAGAATTCTTAACCTGTATCCGGGGAAACAACTTTCTTAGCTCTTGAATTGTTAGTCAGATTTCCATTTCTGTAACAAATCCTAAATAAATCAATTTCAAAAGAGGAATGCTTTTTAAGAGACATGGTTTAAAGATTTCAGTTCATGATTGTGGTGTCTTAGGGCCTGTGGCGGCACAGTACATATGGTCAGAGTGTATGGCAAGGGAGGGCTGTTTATTTCATGGTAGTCAGGAAGCAAAAACAGGAAGGGGCAGGGACAGGAAGTAGTTTGGGTCCCAGTATCCTCTTCCAGGCCCCTGCTTTGATGACCTCACTTCCTTCTACTAGGTCCCAACTTTTCAAGATTTTACCACCTCCCAGTAGCACCAGAGGCTACAGGTTGATGACAAAACTTTTAATATATGGGCCTTTGGGGGGCACTTATCCCAACCAGAGCAAGTGGAGTGTTTATATGTGCATTCTGTTGCCTTTAGTCTTACTTGTTTCCATGGTTACTGAGGTCAGCACCTTTTCCCTTGCTCTCTTCTGTGAGGAAGTTTCATATACACATTGTGCAGTTAGTTTTGTCACAATCTGTGTTCTGTGCTGGGATTCCCCCAGACTTGTAAATGATTCTTAAAAATTGGCATGCATAAAATTTTCTTTTTGTGTTATGAAGTCTTTGTGTTGTAAGGTTTTCCACAAATGTATAGTGTCATGTACCCACAATTAGAATGCCATGCAGAACAATTTCACCATCTTTAAAGGTCTCTTATGCTTCACATGTTCAACTCTCTCACTCTCCTGAAGCCTTGACGATAATTTTTACTATCTTTATAGTTTTGCCTTTTTTGATTGTGGTATAATTTTAATTCTACAATATAAACCCTTTTCTGATGAGACAATTTGTACTTACATTTCCTTCATGACTTTTAATGTTTGATAGGCCGTTTAGCTTACTGATGAGTAATATTCCACTGTATGACTATATCATAGTGTATCCACTCACTTGCCTACTGAAAGGACATCTTGTTGCTTCCAGCTTTTGACGGTTATGAATAAAGCTACTGTAAATGTTCACATGCATGCTTTTGTATAAACATAGGTTTTCAAATGGGCAAATACCTAGAAGAGTGATTATTGGGTGATACAGTGAGCCTATGTTTAGCTACTACTGAGCTGTCTTCCAAAGTGCTATGTGTTAGACTACTAATCTGTCACCCAAAATGGCTATAGAATTTTTCATTCCCACGAGCAACAGAATGAGAATTTCTATTGTTCCACAACCTCAGTGGCATTTGGCATTGCCAGGACTTGGATTTTAGGCATACTAAGAGGTAGTATCTACTTCATTACTGTTTCACTATGAAATACCCTGATAACAAATGATGATGTAAACCTTTTTTGGGGGGGGGTGGTGCTGGGGTTCGAATTCAGGGCCCTGTGCTTGCTAGGCAATGCTCTACCACTGAGCTGAATCCCTAATCCCTGATGCCTCTTTTACATGCCTCTTTGCACCAGATATCCTCCTTGTAAAGTGCCTTTTGTCCAATTTTAATTGAGTGGTTTCTTTTCTATTATTGAGGTTTGAGAGTATTTTGTATATTTTGGATTTGAGTCTTTTATTAGATATATATTTTATCAATATTTTCTCCCAGTCCGTGACTTGTCTTTTGATTTTCTTAACAGTGTCTTTTATAGAGCAAAAGATTTTAATATATCCTAATTTATCAATTTTTCTTCCATAGATATGTATTTGGTGTTGTATTTAAATACCTTGTTACCAAACTCAAGGCTCAATTTCCTTCCGTTACCTCCCAGAAGTTTTAGCATACTGTATTTTGTATTTAAATGTATGATTTATTTTGAGTTAATTTTTGTGAAAAATCTGTGTTTAGATTTCTTTCCTTGTGCATGGATGTTGTTCTGGCAACATTTAGTGAAAAGACTATCTTTTCTCTATTGAATTGCCTGTATTCCTCTGTCAAAGTTCAGGAGGCTGTATTTTCTTGGGTCTATTCATGGACTCTATTCTATTACACTGACTTATGTGATTATTCTTTTACCAGTACCACACTGCCTTGATTACTACACCTTTTCACCAAGTCTTAAAGTCAAGTAGTATTAATTGTCCAACTCTGTTCTTTGTCAGTATTCTGTTGACTATTATGGGGTTTTGTTTTTCATATAAATTAAGAGTCAGTCTTTTAATATGCACAGAATTGCTTGATGTGATTTTGACTGGAATTATATTAAAACTACAGTTCAAGTTGGGAAGACCTGACATTTTAACAACATCGAGTCTCTTACATTTAGAACATCTTTCCATTCATTTAGGGCTTCTTTGATTTCTTTTATCAAAGTTTTATAGTTTTCTAAATATATATCCTTTTTATATATTTTATTTATACTTATACAATTGTTTAACCATTGTAAATGACATAGTTATTTATAATTTCAAATTCCAACTAGTCATTGCTGACTAGATAGAGAAGCAATTGACTTTTGTTTTTATCCTTGTGTCCTGCAACTTTGCTATAATCACTTATGAGTTCCGGGAGATTTTGCATTTTGGTTTTTGTTTTTATCCCATTCTATATTTTCTATGTAGACAATCGTTCATCTGCAAACAATGTCCTTCCCATATCCCTTTTATTTTTCTTTCTTGCTTCGTTTCACTATCTAGGACTCCCAGAATGCTGTTGAATAGAAGTGTTGAGAGGAGACATCCTGTTCCTGTTCAGTCTTAGCAGAAAACATCCAATTCTCATTGTTAAGTCTGACGCTACACAGGTTTTTGTAGATATTCTTTAGTAAGCTGAGGAATTTCTTCTCTAAGACTAACTTTATGAGAGTTTTAAGGAAGAATGAATGTTGGATTTTATCAAATGCCTTATTTCCATTAATTCATGTGCTCATCTGAATTTTCTTCTCTAGCTTATTGATTTGATAGATTACATTAATTAATGTTCATCTGTTAAGCCAGACTTGTATGCCTAAAATAAATCCCACTTGGTCATGAGTATAATTCTCACACATTGTTGGATTCAATTTGCTAGTAGTTTTTTGGAATCTGTGCATCTATGTTCATGCAGGATATTGATCTGCAGTTTTCCTTTGCTGTAATAACTTTATCTGGCATTGGTATTGGGATGATGCTAGCTTTCCAGCAAGAGGTAAGAAGGTATTGTTTTATGGGACAGACTGTGAAGAATTGGTAGCATTTTCCCTAAATATTTAGCAGAATTTACTAGTAAAGCCATCTGGACCTAGAGCTTTTTCTTGGCATGTATTTTTCAACTAACTTTATTTCTTTAATGTATAAATTCACATTATCTATTTTACTTTGGCCAGCTGTGCCTTCCAAGGAGTTCGTTCTTTTCATCTTAACCACCATACTTTAGGAATACTGATATTCCTAGCATTCCTCTTAATATCCATGAGATCAGTAACAGTGATTCTCACTTCATTTTCATATATTAGGAATTTGCTTCTTCTCTTTTATACTTGGTTAGCCTGCTGTAGGGTTTATCAATTTTGTTGGTATTTTCAAAAAATAAACTTTGTTTTCATTTGTTTCTCTACTGATTTTTCAATTTTATAGATTTGCGTTCTAATTATTATTTCCTTTTCCACTTACTAATGTAAAATTGCTCTCTTGTGCCTAGGTCCTAAGGTAGAAAGTTAAATGGTCAATTTCAGACCGTTTTTCTTTTCTAATATATGCATTTAGTGCTAACCATTTCTTCCAAGCTCTACTTACATTGCATCCCCAGAATATATTAAGTTGTATTTTTATTTAGATTTAGCAAAATATTTTGAATTTTTTCTTGAGATTCTTCTTTGACCCATGTAGCACATAAAAATTTTAATCCTTAATCTAAAAAACAAAAATCTGCACAGATGATTCATTTCTCTAATTTTATTATATAGTCACTTAGTATTTGTATCTAATAGTCACTTAGTATTAGGTATCTTGTAATTACCTAATTAATAGATGGAGAGAAACAATTTTGATCTGAAACATCTAAATAACTCTTTCATATTTAAGTCTCTTATCCTCCAGAAAGTAGATACAAAATCTATTAATGTAAAGAAAATAAAAATTTAACAAAACTGACCCACAAGCCCATCTTTACATTAGTCTTAAGAGTTAAAATGGGTAAGGTTAATAGCCTTTAAAATTTTGTAAGTTAATAATTTCAGTTTTGAGTGAATGAAATATTTTGAGTCATATTTAACAACACGTGATGACTTTCAATCTTTTTTCTCCTGAGCGACGATAAAAGCTTACTCAAAGTTAATAAAGCAATTCCATAATGTATCAGATAAAGTAAAATGACACCTATGATCAGTCGACTTTGTAGTTCCAAAGACTTTATATTACATGTAAAAGAATTTTTAAATTAATAAAAATGCATTAATGCTACTGGAAAATGGTGTGCCTCCAAATTCCCCAAAATAAGAAAATCTGTTTTGTTCCCACAGTATTTAACATAAGGGAAGGGAATTATTTTAGCCATAGTTCTCCCTGGATATATCTCAAACCTTGCATTTTAAATTTAAAAAATGACAGTCTGGAGACACCTGGATAGGCTGAAAACCTTTAAATATTCCACCCATTTGAGACGACTGGTCTATATTTTTGTTGCATGTAAATGCTGCTAAATACTACCGAGCCTAAGGATCACTCACATGTAATAACACTGCTAAATCTCCTTGCCACTCAGATCTGAAAACAGTGTCTTCCTCTCTACAACACACTACCTCTGTGGTGAGGACTTAGTTTGCCAGTTTTCCTCCTGACCCATATACATAGTTTTGGAATTTTACGTGGTAACAGAGGACTCAGGAAAGGAACATAAGAGTGAGGTGTGGTGGCACACTCTTGAAATCCCAGTGCTCAGGAGGCTGAGGCAGGAGGATCAAGAATTTGGGGCCAGCCTGGGCTACACAGCAAAACCCTATCTTAAAAAAAAAAAAAAAACGGAACAGAATAATCACATTGGTTTTCTGGAAAGTTTGATAAAATATAAACCTTAACATAATGCAAAAGTACAAAGAAATAAAATTGTGACTCTATTGAAAAAAGATACAAGTGATTTAAAAGACCATATAAGCTAGTAAGCATTCCATAGGGAAGAATGGAACAGGTGGAGACATATGTTGGTCAGAATTCTTTCTATAAACAGCTGATGAAGCAAAGGAATTTATTAAAATGCATTTGGCAGAATCCCCGTAACAGGCTGAAAAGCTAGCCTGACTACGGGACTAAACACAGTGAACCCCCCAAAACTTGGGGGATTTCTAACACAAACATGAGTAGCCTCACCCCTTGGTAGCTTGGCTATTCTGAACTAACGGTCAGAGTCTAAAGGAAGATGGCCAAGAGTAATATGCAAACACTAAGAGGCTTCCGCAGTTTAAGTGGCCTTGACACCCTGCCTGGGGCCCAAGGCAGAATTTTCTCCATCCCGTGTCTGCTGGAAGATGAACTCTGTCACCTGAGGGCAGAAGTCACACTGTGAAAAGTTACCCATATTGAGGGAAGGTATTTCAAGAAGGTAAGCAACTACCAATGACCAATAAGTACTGGAAGATACAATGTTTCAAACAATGATGAAGCTTCCTGGAGATGAGAAGAAATTTTGAGTTTTTAGATTGAAGGTATCTGTCAGGTCCCAGAAAGGACTGATTTTAAAAGCCAGAGACATAGTCATATCAAGGATTTAACTCTCTTGGTTTGCCGCCAGTTAGTACTACGCCCTCTAGATTGAGAGAGTAAGTGGAGTTCAGTATTAACTCTGATTTAAGATTCGTAAATGTCCCTACCTCCTTTGATAGGCCTGGAATCTCAGCTTTCTGTGGATTGGTTGCCTTTCTCCCTGCAGGGATTTCCGTGTTTTCCAGATTATAACTTTCACTCTGTCTTGGTGGTCAGTACGCAATTGATCATTCTATTTAGAAATTTATATTACGGTCACCTTTGTTCTCTAAATTCTATTTCTCAATCTTTTTGCTTTTGTTGGTTAATACATATTTATTCTTTTTATCACTTCAATGAGTTCTCAGGAGGCAAGGGATATAAATCTGCTTTAAATCTTTCATGGTGACTTGTAAATCTCTTGTGACTATTTTGTAAAAATTACTTTGTAATTCTGCTGTAATCATAGTATTAAAAAATCCATGGGAAATCATTTACTAGTCTTTTCCTAACATTAAATTAAAAATGATAATCTGTTCTTTTTCAGATGATAATGTAGCACATCTAGTATTCTGTTTAACACCCATCACTTTCTTTTATGTAATCCCATTCAGCATATTCATTCATTTTCCTGGTTCGTTCTGTTGTCTGAAATGGAAAACAGCTGGCCACCCACAGGCCACCCACAGGAAGAGGATGACAAGTACAAAACATTTCCTGTGTAATTTTGGTTATACACTTTAAAGGGAATGCACAGGCCGAAGATATTTGAAAATGTTATGCACTCAGTGTGGAGGAGAACTGGCCCAACTGCATCTCCTCTTCCACTAGACATCTGCAACTTGCCACAGTGCAGAAGTTTTGTGTCTGTGTATTTAATTGTTCCTTATTCACCTTGTTTTAGGGCCTATTTCCACCCTGGAGTTATGGGGATGGCTGAATATAGAACACTCCACACTGGATAAATGAGATCAACCACAGTATATTAGTCATGTGAACCCAGAACCTGGGGGAGGAGGACACTGCCCATTGTGGAGGGCCCCGAGGGGGGTGGCCCTTGGGATCAGTGAACATCTAGGAGCTAAGACAGGCAGGACTTCATGCTAACAACAGGGCAAGATGCCTTTGAATTCCCAGGACAGGAATGGGATTGACTCGGAATAATTCTGTTTGCTGGGAGGGAACTGAATCTGATACACAGAGATAAGCACGAACTGTCTCTGGTCTGTTTGATAAGCGGCTTCTGTGGTCAGAGGACAGGTTGGAGGAAAACTTGCACTCTGGCATTTGAGGCTATTGTGATCTTACAAATGTCAAGGAGGCACATAGTACAGGACCTTAATTTTACTTCTTAAATTACAGTGTGCTACATATGTGAATACATAATTTTTAGGTGAGAACACTAAGTCTCACTGCTTTATTTTTTCCCTTGCTACTCAATTAGATTTACCGGATTTGTTTCCTGGTAACTCTTCAGTCTCTTACAGTTTGACCCTGTTAAGAGATACATAGTTCGCTAAAATTTTAGTAAAGTTCTTTCCAAACTAAACTAAAGCATTCAAATCAGTACTGTCTGTATATAAAACGTATTCATCAAATTAACCAATTAAATGGTGCAAGGGGTCCATGCTGGCTCCTCTCTCATTTGAAATCAGAGAAGCTGAATATATACTGTGAGAAATAAAATTTTGGGTTCTCTTTAAATAGATCACTATTGATAGAAATCCTACATTTTTTTTGATTACTAATTGATGACTTAGTTAAACATTAATAAATTTTGGAGATGGTCTATTACAAATTATAGAAGGAACTGAAAGTTCTGACTTTGCAGGAGAAAGGAAGACTTGTTAGGCAAATGGAAAAGAATTTAAACCGAATAATATTTAGTTTAAAACTCAATCAGCTACTTTAATGATTAATGGAAATATTCGTGAATGAAAGTCTGTTGGAGCCATGGAAAAGTAAATTCACCTTCAGGTTTAGGAACTGTCATTGAGGGAAAGGAAATCAACAAGGAGAAAAACTGGCATAGGTTGAAGAAAACTGGACTGCATCAAAAGGCCCATGGTTTTGTTTTGAGATAGGACTTTGAGTAAATTAGTCAATCTCTTTTTGTCTCAGTTTCTTCCCATGCTTGTAAAAGAGGAATTATTCAAAATAATCTCATAGGCCAGCTCCAAAATTTTATAATGCAAGAAATCTCTGGCATGTTAGTTCTGACTATGTCAAAGGTATCATTTTGACAGTGCTCAGGACATCTGCATTCTATTAGGATATATATGAGTTTCCTTTGCCACTCACATTTTCTGTTTATGTGGAATCTTTTTTCCGATCCTTATCCCTCTTGGAAATTAAATAAAAGTCTAGCAGGAGTGCCAAAGCATAAACAGACTAATAAATGTTTTAATGTAGTCACCTTGTTAATTTTCAGAGAACACCATAAGGAAGTCATGAAACAGTCCTCAGCTAAAAGTATCGTCTGCCGCTGGCTGGGACATTACTCCTCGGCATCTTAGAAATTCTTTACTAACAGTTGAAAGAAGACAGTAGTATTTCTGAAATGATATTTATTACAAAATGTATGCAAGATGTCTTTTAAAATTAAAAAGAACCCTAATAATAAAAACTGTTTGTTAGTAAACTAGCCAACCACCTGGCTCCAGGAATTGAACTGCACTATTTTGATATTGAATAATACATTGCCTTTCCTTTGACCTCATAAAACCCCCTAAGTTTGCCCCTCAATCTTGAATAATAATAATAGCTAATGTTTATTGAGTACTTATTATTCAAAAGGCTTCATACATAATTTAATCTTCACACTTCTGTGATATATAGTATCATTATTTTATATACGAGAAAACGACTAGAACGGAGTTTAAGTAACTTGTGCAAAATCGAACAGCCTTTCAGCAGTAAGGCCATGATCTATAGTGGTCAGAGAACATGTCTGCAATGTTTTCATCTCTTGAAATCTATCAAGACCTTTTTTGTGGTCCTGCTAAAGTCTTTTTTGGTACCTTCTCCATGTGAATTTGAAAAGTAAGTGCATTCTGTAATTCTTAAGTATAGTTCTATAAATGTCAAGGAGATTAAAGTGGTTGATAGTGTTATTTAGATATTCTCTACCTAGGCTGATTTTTTTTTTTCTAGTCGTATCAATTACTGAGACTGATGTGTTAATTCCATTTATGAGAGCTTATCACCAGGACCTAGTCATTGCCCAAAGGCCCACTTCCTTGTACAGTCACTGTGGGAGTTAAATTTTCAGCATAGGAAGTCAGAGGGACAATGAGTCCACAATAATTACTTCACATAAATCACAGGAACTTTGGCTTAATATGTTTTATTTAATCTTTCCTCTTTAACGTTTTTGTTTTTCTATACATAACATATTATACTTTCATTAATACAGTGTTTGTATTTGGCTTTACACTTGTAGCCCTTCAGATAATAAAGGAAGATATATACTACTTTAATTTTAATCACATATTTACAAATTCTGACCCTCTTCATTATTTTCTGTTGTTGCAAGTTGTTCTCTAGTCTCTTTTTTTATCAGGTTAAAGAACTTTGGCATTTCCTATAATCCACATCTGCTGTCAACAAATCTCTTTTTTTTTGTTAATCTCACACAACTTTTATCATTATGTGAAGATCTTTATTCTTGGTGTTACTGTCGTCTCCTATGTCTACTTTGTCTTAAATTCATATGGTCATTTCACCTCTCTTTTGATTAGTGTTAGCATGGTGTATCTTTTTTCAGTCCTTTTACTTTTAATCCAGTTGTATCTTCTCTTCAATGTGGGCTTCTAGTGGGCAGCAGACAGTTGGGTTTTCCTTTGTTTTTAAACCATTCTGAGAATTTCTGATTTGTAATTGGTCTTTTCAGAGGCTGTTTACATTGAATTTAATTATTATCCCTTTGAATACTTTCTGCTAATTCTTACTCTGGTTTCAGGCACTTCTTTATATGCGGGCTCTGATTCTACTTAGCTGAAGACACAAGGAAGAACTGAAGACCTCTAGAATTCCTGTTCTGTGGATTGCTCTTCTCTTTGGTACTACATTCTGTAAATTCTACCCATGTCTTGGTTTCCCCAGACTTTTATCTGCATCTTCTCAACTCAGAGAGTCCACCAAACTCTACCTGCGTTATCATTTCTTGTGCTGTAAAATCCCACCCCAGGCCTTAATCTGGAGAGAGTCAGGGCTTGTGTTTTTGCTTGCAATTTTTAGGATTTTCTATACTAAATGAGGTCTATATTTTGTTTGGATTTTTAGTTGTCTCAGCTAGGAAGGTAAATCTAGTTCTTGTTATTCTATCTTGATCAGAAGTGGAAGACCTAATCTGTAAATTTAAGAAGTACAAACACTATGCATGGAGCATCCAGCTGTCAAGTCTCAGTCATTATATGTTTGTATGTACTTAATTAGAAGTGTATTATATACATTTGAAGTGCACAAATTTTATAAGTTGTCTTAGTTACTTTTCTCATTGCTGAGACAAAATATCCAATACCCGCAAGTTAAGGGAGGAAAGGCTTATTTAGCTCATGATTTAAAGAAGTTTCTGTCCAAGGCAGGGTGGCATGGCAGACAGGCATTTCAGAGGAGAAACAGTTCATGGCAGACAGAAGGTAGAAAAGCAAGTGACCTTAGCAGCTTCTTTCTGCCCCTTTTATATTCTATCTAGACTAAAATTCTTTTATATTCTATCTAGACTAGGGTGGGTACCAAACCAATCAGTGGACTGATTTAGTGATCACCCACCCTTAGTCCTAGCATTGTACCATGAATCAGTCATGCACTCTAGCTCCAGTCACCTCTGAAAAATCCCTACCTGTGACCATATGAGGCTTTGGGGGCATATTTAGACACAAGCCATAACAAAAGAACACTTAGATGAATTTTATATACGTAAATGAATATGAAAATATACTACCCACATGAAAACATAGAACGTTGCCATTATGTTCCTCCTTAGTAGCCATTCATTGCCTTTCATGTTCCTCCTTAGTATCCATCATATCTGCTCTGGAAAGGTAGAATTCTTGTGAATTCTATCATCGCTACTTTTATTGTTTATAAGTTTCATGAGTCAAATTATATATACTCTTTTGTAAATGCTTCTAAGTCATAATTTTTTGAGATTTGTCTATGATGTTGTGTGTATCAGGAATTTATTTTTATATGGTATATTATTCTACTGTGTTAATACATTATAATTTATTAATCTAGTTTCCTGTTAATGGTTATTTAGATTGTTACCAGTTTTGGATTTTGTGAATAAATTTGCTATGAATATTCTTGCAGTCATTCGTTATTATTATAATGTTTTTCTGTGAAAAGAAAGAAAATCTTTATTGAAATGAGAAGCTGATAGTAAGTCATGTCAATAGGAATTATTTAATTTTAAATATCTATTTGTAAGATACTTAGTGCATCTATAGTACAATCACCATTGAAATTGTACACAAAAAAACCCACAAAATTGCTACATATTTTGAACTGCCTAATCTCTAAAGAAAGGTTTTAAATAATTTGTGCATTCATCATGCTAAATGCAATATAATCTGAGCTAATTAATTTATATAATTTTATTTTATTAATACTATGCACTAGCTCATGCTCTAATAACTTATTAGCTATTGCTAATATTAAAGATATTTTATCTTCACAACAATTTTAAAAAGTAGGACTTATTATTCACATGCCATTTGTGAGCTGAGGTTGAAATATCCTATGTGAGTTGTCCTAGGTCACATAAATATATAAAAATGGTGAAGGTGGAAGTTGAATCCAGGTTGATCTGGTCTCGGGGCTTGAGATTTCTTTGTTAAGTGGACTGATAGATGCTGATGGTAGAAAAGAAATAGCTAATTTATATGTGTTAGCTGAACTTTCCTGATTATTAGTTGAATTTTCCCAATTATTAGTTGAGCCAAACCAAGTTGGCTTTTTCAAACACACAACATATTGCACTTCTAAATTCATTTTTCAGCAATAGGGCTATGTCAATAACAAAAGTTAAACACTTATTTACATAGCAGTTATTTTTAGTGGTTCAGGGATTGCAATCTTATGATAGCTTTTATATATCTTCACTCTGACTATGTCAGTCTAAATCAATCTTGATTGTGACATCGTCAGGCATCATCACACCCACAATAAATCTCCTTTAAACCAAATGATGTTGTATGAGGAAAAAGTAATAAACTAATTTCATTCCTTAAAGTCTCTTTAGTTTTACAAAATGACTAATTTTAGTTCACAAAATTATTAAAAATTCCTTTATGAAAACTATTTAGCTATGGTCTTACTCTGTCAACTCACTTATTAATTTATTAACAACAATAATGAAATAATTACAGAGCACAAAAACCAAAATGATGATTTTGTGATTCAAGAAATCCGCTGGGAGAGTGCAGTAGTTCACAGAAGCCCTTATTCCAAGTGCATCTGTTAGTCAAAATCCTCTCTCAGCACTTAAACCTATGTTTTCCAAGGTTATGGCTAGGTCATTTAAATGTTTTCTAGGGGAGAGCTTAAATTACAAGGGCCTATGCTGTCCTTGAATAATAGACTCAGAAATAAATGCAAGTGAATTTAGTTGAATTTTGAGCCAAAATATATTATTAATAGTTCTGTAGATTGGTCAGGGAATAATTTAATATTATCAGTGATTCACTGAACAAGAACTAGAATTGTTTACAGTCGAGTATGGACTATAAAGTAAATTTAATTAGCGAATGCAATACATGACATAAAGAATCTTAGAAATGCAGGAGGAAGTGGTATGATGGAGGGATTTGAAGGAAGACTGAAGGAAATTAGATTTGAGTACCATCATTTCATGTGTTCCTTAGTTAACTCTTCTGATACCTTGTTTCTACATCCACAAAACAAACTAAGAAGCCCATTTGTTCTGACTCTGTAGTCATTTTCCTGTTTATTGGGAACACAATTCAGAACTATTATCACTGAAGATAAAAGCATATATCCAGGCCTCCTGATCTGTAGAAAAAAAATTTAGGCTTATTTTATAAAGAGAACTGGAAAGGATATGAGAATCATTTCAGTCACAGTTTTGGGTCAAATTGATCAGCTTATTATTCCAATTACATGGCAGAAGCTGGCTATTAAGTTCACGTGGTATTTGATTCACTTGTAGATTTCATTCAAAAAATTTCTTCAAGTCATTTTTGCCATTGATTTTGTAGATTCAGCCAAGATCTCTGGTAGTCTCTGAGTAAGCTGTTCCTAAGCTTAGATAAGAGGTCCATATTTAATTAAGAATATATATACATATGTATATATATGAATAAGCAGTATGTGGAAAAAATAATAGCTTTCTTGTATGAGTGTATCTGAAGCATTCGCAAATGAAAACTAGTGTTCTATTGCTTACTATAATCAAAATAGTCATTAAATTTGTTCACTGATTAAAAATTATAATATTTATTGAGAATCAACTGTGGGCCAAGCATTGTTCCTAGAACACAGAATATAGTAATGAACTATTTCTGACAAAGATTTAGCTTAGTAAATGAAACATGACACTAAGATACTAGAGACCGTATAATTTGTAAAGTTAAAGAAATTAATAAACAATATGAAGCAGTGTTAAGTACAAGGAATAACTCATCATAAGTAGACGAGTTGGAACTTTGAAGTAAGAGCAATCAGAGAGAGGTTCTCTGAGGGGCCGTTGTAAACTAAGACTGAGTGGAAAGAAGATGGGAATTAAAGGAAAAGTTCAGAGTGAAGGCGTCCAAACAGGACACAACAAGCACAAAGACCTTGAAGAAGGTGTAAACTTGATAGTTCAGAGCGTGACGAAAGATCAAATGGCTGGATGATAGTGAGAGAGTGAGGAACACAGTGCTCTGAAACTGAGTTCACTGAGCTATAAAATAGAGAGACTACAACTCATCCCTTGCAGACCTAAGAGAGCCAGAGTGTGCCCACTGCGAGCCAGCATTTGTGCTATGAACTAACGTACGTGCTTCGCTCAGTGTGTCAAGAAACCTGACATGATCAGGACATTATTTTTTATGATTGTGGTATTTTACCTTTGCAGAAATGAACAGTTAACAGTTACAGTTCATGGACTGTTCTTGTGTATCTTATATGTCCCTTAGATTACTAAGTAGTGTACAGAATTACCTGCTCAGCTTTTTATGTACAGGGTCACGTACCACGAATGTGCCATTATCTCTTTATAGCCTATACTGACTTAAATGGTAGTTATTGTTGACACTGCATGTAAAAGCCAAAATTATCTGCACAGATTCTGAAAGGACCCTTGTCAAAGAAATTTGCTATTTAGGAATATTCTTTCTGGAAACTAAAAAAGAAAACAAAAAAACTCCACAAAACGTTAAGTGAGCAATTGCAATGTTTCCTAAATCTATAGTGAAATGAAGTTATATCCTGAGAATTCACTTAATTGTAGAACATGTTATTTTAACACAATTGAGTCACATTATATAACAATAGCTTAGAGGTGAAGATACGTTAGAGATTAAGTAGTCTATTAATTTCACATTTCACAAGCTGTACTCCAAAGATTTAACTAGATACTACCAAGTATCTTTCATCTCTTTCTGTGTGTGTGTGTGTGTGTGTGTGTGTCTGTCTCTCCTTCTCTCTGAAAATCAGGATTTTAAAATAAGGATTCGAAAATCAGCATTAAAAATCGTGATTTTAAACTCAGGACGAAGGTCAGGATTTTAAAATAAGTTTTGCGACCTTCTGTTTCTTTAGGAGTTCTCTCAACTCTTTTACTAACATGATAGTCCACATATTCTCAGTTCCCAAGTTAAGAATATAATTTTTAGCGTTTATTACACTTACTTAATGAATTCCTTCATAGCCACTTCCACCTTTGGAACAGTTTTCAATATCTCATTTTATTAGCATTTCATGAAAAACATGTTGGGAAAAAGTGGCTATCTTAATATGTTTTCTGTTGTTATAACAAAATGTCTGAGGCTGGGTTGCATATCAATAAAAGCAGTTTATTCAGCTGTCAGTTATGGAGGCCGAACTTCCTGGATGGGGTGCCTGGTACATTCTGTCTCATGTCAGATGGCACCACAATGGCAGGAGCACGTGCAGACTAGGTCACAAAGTAAGGCAGGGAGCCAGAGGGATTTGGGGCTAGGCTTGTAGTCTTATCAAAACCCACTCTTGGGCCCTGAGCCCAGGGAAACCACTTTAATCTCTTCCAAGGGCAGCACCCCCAGTTACCTAGTTACCTTGCAGTAGGCCCCTCTCTTAAAGGCTCCACCTACTCTCAATACCGGGATGCTGGGTACCAAGTTTACTGCAACTGAACTCTTAGGGAAAGCACTGAGACCGATATAAACTTAGCAGTGGCCTGACACATAACATTCTACCCCAAACAATAATCTTCTGTCTTAAGCATTCTTTATACATGACCACTTCACTTCTGTTTGAATCATTCTAGTCATGGACATCTTCCAACCCACATGTCCATATTTTTTCTTATAACTAGTACCTGTCACTTTAATTCAACCATCTATAAGTTCAAAGACAAAACCAATACTTATGGAGTCTTATTATTGACAGAAATTATTTTTGAATACTTTATTATTTTGCTGAACATATATAACAAATAAATGAGGTATGTCACTACTTTTGGCCTCAATTATAGTTAAAGAACTGGGCACAGGAAAGTTAAATATCTTGACCAAGACACAGAATGAGTAAATGGTGCAGCTAGGATTATAATAGAGATACCTGGGCTCCTAGGTCGAAGTTCTTACACTTAGCCAGAAAATAGTCTAGTTTAGAGCCTGCTAGATTTTTTCTCTAATCAATAAGTGCCACTCAAATCCTTATTGTTTGTGTAACTGTTCTTTTATAATTTTAATATCAATACATACACTCATAAGACAGCATTACCAGATCTTCTCTAAGACTTTTCAAATTAATCATTCCAAATTCTTTTAAGCCTTCTTCATTATAATGTATTTACCCATTCTGCTGCTTGAGCTAGTATTCCAGTCTGACAAATATTTTCATAAAATTCTCTCTGTGATGCTTTGAAATGAAAAATAATATAAGCTTTGGAATTCGAGATAGATATAGATACTACTTACTTCATTAATTGTATTGACAGAACTCAGGTCTCTTGTGAAAACTGGAAGTATAATAAGTGCATGATTCCAGTCATGTACTTATTCCAGTTCCACGATTCAGGTTGTAAACCAAATTGGATGAAGAGAGAATCAAATTTCCCCATTAGGTCAATATTAAACCTAACTATTGAATTTGATTCAGTTCTTGTCCAATTCATTTTGCATCCAGAATTGTGGAAAGAATTAAGTTCACAAACTGAGGCACCATTGTACTTTATATATTGGCTATGAGCATTAAATTAGATGATGTATAGTTAGGGCATATTTATTGGGCCTGACACAGGGTAAGCAGGATGGTCAATGTTGATTCTTTCCTCTTTCCCTCAAGTAATGCAGTTCTGGTCCATACATGTGTGTTTCTGGCCATGCTGCACTTCTCCGCAACATGTGCCTTTCTTTCTTCCCAGCTTAATATCTTTCCTGGAAGACTATACATTTCCTCATCCTATTCCCAGAGATTCCTTCAGTTTCTTATGACATTTCTTTCATCTTGTCCCTTAAAGATGGAGGACCCAAGTCTTGCCTTTGTGTAGGTTGAATAATGACCACCCTCTGTGATGGTTGATTGATTGTGTCAACTTGTAAGAGAAGCTTAACTAAATTGGTTTAGCAATTCTACACCCCAGGGTGTAGAAGATCCACCCTAGGCCAGCCCATTCTCTAGATGGTATAAAAAGGGAATGAAGAGGAATCTAGCCCGGCAGGTTTCTTTGGGATCGGTTTCGCTTCCTTTGGAGGAGCTCCAGACCTTCACCTGGATGCTTTGGACCTCTAGACCTTCGCCTGGACCCTTCAGACCTTCGCCTGGATCCTTCAGGCCTCCAGACTTTCGCCTGGATCCTTTGGACCTCCAGACCTTCGGCTGGGCCCTCCGGATCTCCAGCTTGCAGACGGACCCTCTGCACGCTTCCATGCCTGACTTGTAAGAAGCCGGAGGAAGCCAAACTGTAAGCTCTTAAATATTCATATATCTACTATTGTATCTGTTTCTCTAGAGAATACTGACTAATACACCCCCTGAAGATGTATTAATCTGTTTTCTGTTACTATAACAAAATATCCAAGGTGGGCTAACTTATAAAGAAAAGAGGTATAATTAGCTCACAGTTTTCGAGGCTGAAATTCCAAACAGTGTTGCACTGGCTCTGGGGATGGACTCTGGTAGTGACTGATCATGACAGATGACCTCATGCAGAAACACCTATGAGAAGGACAGATCACATAATGAGACATAAAGCCAGACAGTGGGAAGGGGCCATATTTATTCTAGTATAACAACCTTCTCATAAGAAGTAACTGGGATCCCATGAGAACTACTTAATCACTTTAAGTATGATACCCTCATTTACCTAATCACTTCCTACTCAGCTCCACCTCTTGAGGGTTCCAGCAGTTCTTAAGATTTCCACACCAGGGACCAAGCTTTCAACACATGAACTCTCAAGGGGCAAACCACATCCAAACCATCATGTCTACATTCTAAAGTTCAGAATCTATAAATCTGTTACCTTATTTACTAGGCATTTTGCATGTGATTAAACTAAAGGACTTGAATTTGACTGGTGATCTTAAATTATGTAGGTGGGCCCAATATGATTACAAGCTTCCTTAGAAGAAGAAAGTAGTAAAGTAGAGTCTAACAGAAATGAGGAGTGAAAGCAGAAATAAAAAATGACAGTGACGCACACCAAAGGCATAGAAAGAAGCCGCAAACCAGGACAAGCAGGCAGCCTGCAGAAGCCGGAAAAGGCAAGGAGTTGAATTCTGTCACAAAGTCCCCAGGAGGGGGGTGGTCCCTGGGCGCAGTCTAAACTTCTGACCTTCAGAGCAGTGAAATGATGAAGCGTGTTGCAATAACACATTAAGCATACGGTAATTTGTCTTACAGCAGCAATAAGAAACTACCTCACAGTGTGATCATACGGTACTTAGTAAAAGCTTTTTAAGGCTCAGAACCTTACCAAATCTGACATTTGGGTATAATACATGGAAAAATCTTTTACAAATTCCTGGAACACAATAAACATTTAAATGATAATATTAATAACAGAGAAAGTACTGAGAGTGTTTATCAGTTTTACTGTTAATTAGACCCCATATATAAGCCCAATATCGCCAAATTCTTGAGACCAATCTTGTGCCTGGTTCAAGATTCTTTGGGTAGAATTATTCTGGTTTCTGGATTTACTCTTTAAAAATATTAATTGTATGTTATGTCTACTTAAAACATTAATAAGCCCCCCATCTCAATTAAAATAATATTTGAACATGCAACATGGTTCCCAAAGCCTCCAGAATCTGGCCTCTACAGCAGTTACATGGTATCCTCTGTGCAGACCACTCTGAAGATTCCTTGTCGGGGATTTTCACTCACTATTTCTTCTTCCTGTGGTGCAGGACCGACTCCTTATTATTCAAGCATGGCATCTTCAGGGACAGCTTCTCAATTTTGGTTTAATGTTTTGAAAGATACTTTTCTTGGGGGATATATTCTGGGTTGACTTCATTTTTTTTTTTTTTTTAGCATTTTAAAGGTATCACTTCATTAAATTTTGCTTTACACAGTTTCTGATAAGTAACTTGCCCTATTCGTTATCTTTATTCTTTTATTTGTAATATGCCTTCCTCTACTCTGCTGCCTGCAGGATTTTCTATCACTGGTTCATTCTAGTTTGACTGTCATGTTTCATTTGTCTATTTTTTTGTTTTATTTTTATTTTATTTTTAATTAGTTGTTTACCCTTGGAGTACTCTAAGTTCTTTGGATATTTGGTTAAGTACATTTAATAATATGTGGAATACATCTTACCTTTGGCTTTTCAAATATTTCTTCCATCTTTTTCGCTTTCTCATTTCCTTTCATGACTCCAGTGACGTAAACTTTACAACACTTGATATTATCTAGTAATGAGATGCTCTGTCCTGTATTTTCTCACCACCGCCCTCTCTTGTTTCAGTGGGGATAGCTGATACCCACCTATCTTTAGGTTCGATTATTTTTTCTAAGTCATATCATCTATTGATAAGCCTGCCAGAAAAATGTGCTGTTACTGCACATTCTATAGCTAGCGTTTCTATTTGATTCTTGCTAGTAGTGCTCATCTCACTGCCAAAATTCCTCATCTGCTGATGCATGATACCCACATTTCCTACCTTCGCTTTAAACACACTCATCAATTATTTTACAGGCCCAGTGTGAAATATCTAACATGTGGATCATCTCTGACCCTCATTCCATCTTTGGATTTTATTATCTCCCAACTACTGTACCCCCTTTCGTATTTATCGTAATTTTTAATTGGATGTAAAACATCAAGTATAAAACAGATGAAACTGAGGAAATGTTATACTCAGAAATGATTCTTCCCTGTCAGATCACTGGTGCAAGTGACTGAATCACTCTAGGTGGAGTAGTGCTGGACTTGTGTGTGGTTTTATTGGTGTGTTTCAGGCTTTAGCGTCCTCTCTTGGCGGGCTACCATTCCTGTGCTTAAGGTCAAGCTGCTGTGCTAGAGGATGCTCTCTCTGGGAGTCTGTACTCCATTCTCAACTGTCTGACACTTTAACATTTCTGTGGATTTTCTTTTTCCGTGTCGTGGCCCCTCACCAAAGTAGACGATTGTTGCTTGCCGCTCAGGAGCAGGTAACGAGGACGGCGATGACTTTCTGTTGTCCTGATCCAGCTTTGGTCTCAGTTTGGCTGAGTGTTGGGTTTGGGCTTTCTGGATATTGCTGTCTCTCCTTCCTGTGGCAATCAAACTCTTACATCTGGGGTTAATCTTGGCCAACACTCGCCTGCCCTTTTCTAAGTGTCAGCAAACTGCCTCTACCTGGTACTGGAATGGACTCCTTGGGACGTGATGTTTTCTGTCTCTCCTCCTGGTGTAGAAACGTACTTTTTGTACAGTAGCCTCAGCCACAGTTGGTCTTTTCTGGTCCTTAGGGATGATGGGCTTTTCTATCCCTTCCTTAGTGTCTTCAAACTTCATTTCAAACGAGATGAAGCGGAGACAAGTGGCTTCATGATATTCTCTCCCCAGAATCTGCGGGCCGCCTGCAGGACCGATCTGCCCGGGGTTTCTCCTTGAGCTCCTGTTCCACCACGTTCTCCTGAGCACTCTGTGAAGGCTCATGATGGTGGCGGAGGGGAGCTGCTAGAGAGCCAAAGGAGAAGGCGCCCAGGTCTGCAGCCCACAGCTTTTCCATCAGACACATTCGCCCGTGCCATCTAGCAATTTGTGAAAATGGCCACTGATTCCTTTTAGTCCATCTACAGAGTAAACACTCCTTCTTCCCAGGTCCATCACAGGTAAGCTGCTCTGCACGTTCTGTCTCTCTTTTGAAGAGCTTGGCCATGCAGCTGATAGTCTGCCTAGCTCATCAGCTCCTTGATCGACAGACCGGTTATGGTTTTGTGGTTTCTATTTTTTTCTCACTGCTAATGCTTACATGTTAATGTTCATAACCTTCTATATTCCAATCAAGATGAGAAACTCAGCCAGTTTGGAGGCTGGTTCTACCTCATGAAAAAACAGTCCTCCTCCTTCTCGGCTCTGGCTTCCTCTCCTCAGAGCATCTGCAACCTAATAGATGCCATATTTTTCTGAGCCTCATTTGTACCAAGTCTGTTACTTTCACACTGCAAACACGTTCCTGTTCCTAAGGGGTGGGCCTCAGGGATTAGCCTAGGTTGCAGCTTGCTATTTGAAGGATGCCTTGAGCCTGTCAAAAACAACTTAGACTGTGTGCTTCTTTCTTCTTCAGACTCCCTTTGGCTGATTCTCTTTTCAGAATTTTGAAGTCAGTGGCTTTTCATAATCATATCATTACAGGGTCAACAGCAAAAACCATTCAGTTAAAAAACACAAACAATACACATTAAATCATATTTGATTTCCAGTAAAGAAGAAGAGAGTGTTTCATTAGAGTCAATAATTTGGGAGTGATTTTTTTTTTTTAAAGAAGATCATCATTACACTACTCTGCCATAAAGAGAGATAAACTTGAGACAGTTGTGGGAAAATTGATACACCCTGAACCTATAATATTAAGTGAAATAAATCAGACACATGAACTTAAATATGGCATGTTTTCTCTTACATGCAAAGCCCAAATTATAAATAAAGAGCAAAATAAAAGATAGATACAGAAAGTAGGGAGCTCGATCTTTCTCAAATGGAAAGGGAATCAAAAGATGGAGGTGGTGGGTAGGGAGGGGAGGGAAAGAGGATGAAAAGAGGAATTAAGATGTGTTATGTACATGTGCCAACTCATGTACATGTATGTGAAGGGATGTAAACATGTAGGTAAAGTTGTACTAAAAATAATAGATCATTATCATATAATTAAGAAGACATATTTGTATAAAATTTTGTCTTTTAGATCAAGGATTAGTACTAGATGTGAGAATAAAATCAGGAAAAAGTACAACCCTGGAGGTGTCTGTTTGGGGAAGAGTCATGATAAATTCAGAGGTAATAGGTAAAGATAAATTTGCCACACATCACAGGAGATAAGAGTCTAAAGTAATAATTTAAATGCATTAACCAAAAAGAGGCTTTCTTTGACTGTGGAGGAATTAAGAGAAGGCAAAGACTACAAATGAATTCTGCTTTTATAGCAAAAGTACACAGAGATAAACTCATCCCTTGAGGAGTGTTCCCCAACTGTATGAAGGGATTGCGTGGAACAAAGGAGTCTTAATAATAATGAGCAGTAATCGGCTCTTACAGCAACCTTTCCCATCAGATCCCCTAAGGACGTAATACACGCTGAACATTACACCAATCTGAAATAGTAAAGAGGATGGTTAGGCCTAGAAACTATTTCAGATACTGGCAAGACCCATAAACTGTGAGAGAAAAATTTTAAAGGCTATCCAGGGATTGCAAAGCAAATGCCTCCAGGTATTGGAAAGGTAACATAAATGAGGGAAGCTGGTCTGCTGTAAGACAAATAGTAAGTGGGGAGTTTTGGGTACTCTGTATAAACAATTTTAAATCTTAAATTTTGAATCTATTTCAGCCAAATTAAATATACTTCTGGCTCTAGGGTACCCCCTTTTGCCATGCTTTCAACAGTGACATTTTATCACTCAAGTAACTAAAATGTTCAGTTTTATAACTTGAATCTATATATCTTTTTATATCACATAGGCGATTCATATATGACATATTTATCTGCCAGCTAGAAATTGAGTATAAATCCTAAGATCTTCCTGGACATCTTTTGCAACTCAGAGTACTGAGATGTCTGCAAATCTGCCCTGAACTTAATAAATTATCAAAACCCCACACCAGATAGTACTCCTCAGATGGAAACCTTGTTCATCATGCAGTAGAGGCGTCCCTGGATCACACTGACTGAGAACCAGGCAGCAAGTTCCCTTCTGCATGTTCAAGTTGGAGCCTAGAGAAGGGTGAATGAAGAACAGTCTTGGCTTTCTTTTCTTTCTCTGGAAAACACTGGTCCAAGAAGATATACTTTATCTAACAAGTATTGTTGTTTAACATGTAGTAGAAAGAATACGACTTGTCTATTGATTTGGTACATAGCAGCATAGTGTAGAAGCCAGCATGTGGCACACACTCGTGATCCTGGCACTCTGGGAGACAGAAGCAAGAGGATCACAAGTTGAGTCCAACCTGGGATAAACACAATTCCTAGATTTGAGTAGGTGCATGAGATTGAGTGCTATGTTTAGTCAAATTACACTTCCATTGCTCAGAAAGGAGGCAAAATACTTGCCTCAGTTGTTATGACTAATATCTTAATGCACAAAACTCATAGACTGCAGATCTACAGAGTGAACATAAGATTGCTTTGTGTGACTTCAGTTTATGGATTTTAATGGCATAGAAGTAAATAATCAGGAATTGTACAGTGGGAAATCCTTACAAAGTCTCTGAATGTTTTCTTAATTGAGATCCAGAATATGCAAGGTCCCGAGATTAATGGATTGCTGTAATTTAATCCTTTGGGTGCTGAATTTATTTTTGCAGTCAGAAAACGTGACTGTATTATTTGGTATGAGTAGATTTTATTTTTATTTTTTTCAGTGGTGCTGGGGATCGAACTCAGGGCCTTGTAACCACTGAGCTAAATCTCCAGCCCCTGGTATGAGTCGGTTTTAAAGCTTGCTTATTATTTGTATTCCTTTTGAAGCCCCCATGCAGATTCGTGTAAGACTCTTTACATTGACTTTATTTGGTTTTAACATAATATTAAACAAACTCAAATATAAAATAGATAAAATTCTATATGCTAATAGGCCTTAAACAAGTATAAAATCCATGTAAACTTGCTGATTCCATATATAAAAACTATCAATGGAAAATTTAAACAAAAGTATAATAAACTAAACCACGTTACTTTGCTGACATAGCGTTTTTGGTTAAAACGTGAATGGATGGGAATCATCCTGGCTGAGTAGGAGGCAGCAGTGTGAGCAGACTGATTTTGGGGAGACAGAGAAAGCCAGATATGGGGAAGTTAGAGGAAGGAGAGACTCACTGGACCAAAATCCAGACCGAAGGGGTTTAGGAGTGGAGGCAGGACCACTTCCGGATTGCAGTGTCCCCTAACCCTGCCCCGACCCCCCAGGCACATTGTCCACAGCATCTTGGAGGGTTAGGCTCCGGGAGGGAAGGAGCCAGCCCTTCTGCGGTGGTCCACAGGTGGACTAGGCTCGCAATCATTCTACCCCCTGCACTGGGGGCTAGAGAAGACACCTGCAGCCCCCGAGGATTTGAAAACAAGCGCGCCGGTCCAATTAGGGACAGAATCTGGGGGCAGGGTCTCTGCAGCACCCACCACAGAGGAAGCTGAATCTGAGCACGGGAGAAGTGCTCCCACAGGGCTGCTCAGGGAAGCTGCGTCTGGATGTGGCAGGAGCCCGGGGAAAGACGAGGCCACGCAAATCCGGAGAGAATTCCCCACCCCAGCCCCCCGCCCAGTGCTGTGCGCTGCCCTGTCCACGCCCACCGGGCGGACCTGCGGGGAGCCTGCCACACCGACTCCCGGGGCTGCCGGAGCTGGGGCTTCGCCACCCTTTTTTCCCCAACCGAAACAAGATCGCAGGCGGGGAGAAAGCGGTGCCCAGCTCAGAGGGATTCCAGCGGAGTGCTAGCCGCAGGACTAGTGGAGGAAAAACGCACCGGCAAAAGGGAGATTTGCCCCGAAGGAAAAAGAACGAAGAGAGAGGTCTCTGGCAGAAGTTGAGGACGATCCGGAAACTAGGCTAAGCACGTGGCGCTCTCCTCTCCCCAAATTAACGGAGGTGGCCGCATCTTGGAGCAGAGGCAAAGGCCCACAGCGAGTTGGCCTCTCGAGCGCTCCTTGCAGTTTGGAGCCGCAGAGATCCACCCAGTTCCGTAAGCAGGGCCGACCGGGCGCGATCTGCAGTTCACTCAGGCTGCGACGCCGAAGGGACTGTGAGGAGGCTTTGACTGGGCGCTACTGCAGCTGTGCGAGGGTTTTTTTCATTGCTATTTTTAAAATTTTTTTAATTTTCCCCTTCTCTGTCTTTTTATCTTATTTGCTATTTTTGTTCCGTTTCTTCTTTCCCGCTCCCTCTGATTTTTTCTTCCTCCCTTACCTTCCTTCTCTTCCCTCCTTTGTTTCATCTGAGACACACACACACACACACACACACACACACACGTATATAGCGTCAGTATATGTGTGAAAAGATAATAAAAATAAACCAGCGTTTTAATTTAAATAGCTCCTTTCAGGAGCCTGTCAGAGTAACCCTTACCAAAACTGTGCACAGCAGATCCAAACATAAACTACCTACCAACATATCAATAGATTCCAACAATCTCACGTCTCCCTTCAATCACTAAACACACTTTTCTTCTTGGGCTTCCCTTCTCACATTCCCACGGGCCTTCTCTAATTCCCCTTGACAGTAATCCTTTACTCCAGCTATAAAAATAATTCCAACAGAGTCTGATCTCTTGTCTGACTTTAATCATTGACATTTCTCTTTTCTCCCTCTTTTCCTGCAGACTTGCCCTCCTCCTTTGACCTATTCCCCCTCCCTTCACATCCCAGTCTGTTAGCAGCAGTATAGTAGCCTGTAAGGGGCATTGATAAAAAGGTGGAATCGTTTAAATAAATTTCCATGTACATAACTAATGTATGGTTAGCTCTGCTGACATTATTATAACCCGCAGAAATTCCTTCCCTCAGATTCATACATTTCAGGATAAACGTAGATGTGTCACTTCTGTATTTAATATGTACAATATAATGAAATATATATTTATGTATTTTACCTTAGTATTTTCAACATTTCCATTATGTTAACTTCTATTTATTAAAATGTACTTGTTAAAACCCCAATTGCACAGGAAATATAAAAAATCAATAACTGGAATCTCATCTTATTAAAAAGATTTTGCATGGCAGAAGAAACCACCGACAGAGTAAAGAGACAACCCACAGAGTGGGAAAAAATTTTGCCAGCTGTTCCTCAGACAAAGGACTAATATTTGGAACATATAAATGACTCCAAAAAAAAAAAAAGAAAAGAAAAAATCAGACACCGCCAAATTTAAAGACCTAATATCACTGGTCATCTGAGAGATGCAAATTAAAACAATGCTGAGATTCCGTATCACTCCAGAAAGAATGGCTACTATTAAAAAATCAAATGATAACAAATGCTGGCAGGGTCTGTGCAGAAAAGATACCCTTTTACACTGTTGGTGGGAATGTAGACTGGTGTGACCACTGTGGAAATCGTTGTGGAGATTCCTTAAAAAACTGAAACTAGAGGTTCCATTTGACCCAACTATGCCCCTTCTTGGTATTCTCACAAAAGAATTAAAAGCATCATACTACAGCAATATATGCACACTCATGTTTATAGCAGCACAGTTTGTAATAGCTAAACGTTGGAAACAGCCCAAATGCCCATCAGCTGATGAACGGATAAAGAAGATGCAGTTTTTTAATATAGTGGAGTACTACTCTGCCATAAAGAAGGATAAACTTGAGACATTTCTAGATAAGTGGATGCATTTTGAGACCATACTCTTAAGGGAAATAAATCTGACACACATGTGTAAATATTGCCTTGTTTCTCTGGTGTGAGAAACCAAAAGGCTAAATAAGGACTGAAATGTATAATAGATATTGGGAAAAGGAAAGAACTTGTTCAAATGGGAAGGGGAACAAGGGAATGAGGAGGAGGAAAGGAAGGAAAAGAAAAAAAAGAGAATAGAAGGAAAAAATAGAAACAAAGCTTTTGTAAATAAGGAGGGGAAGAGGGGTTGAAGGTAGGGGAAGGGGATGGGGAAAAAGAAGAATCAAAATATATTATGTACAGATACAAATTCCCTGTGATGAACATTATCATTATGTATATCTAAAATGTACCAATAAAGTTAATTTTAAAAAAGGAATTCATAGAAACTACTAAAAATATGTACTTGTTAGAGTAGACTAGGATGAAAGATACATATTTCTTGAAATATAAAGCTACAAGAATTGAGAAAATGCTCTATCTAGTGTAGAATTTGGCACAGCAGTGTTCCCAGATGCTCTTCTCCTTACATGTGATATCTGAATGGCTTCTTAAGTTCACTTTTCACTGATTAAATCCCTTTTAAAAGAAGAATGGTTATTTCCAAACAAACCTTACAGAGTAGTTTTTATTTGAAAATCTGTTGCCCAAGAACTTAAAACAAAAATCCGTAAACCTTACATTCAAGTGGCTTCTTGTGTAGTGGGATTTTGTCGAATACTGCATGAACTGATACACTATAGATACTCAAACTAAAATATAGTTCCTGAAAGGTCTGAAATTACTATTGCTGCAACAGTGTTACTTTCATCAGCTAGGGGAGCCTTAATGTTCTAAAAAGAAACCTAATCACTAAATCTCCCAAGTTGAAAAGTATAAGTATCTGCCAAATTGAATTTGGAGGTTTTGCTGGGGATAAGCCCACTGCTGATGTAAATTCACTAAAACCATTTAAAATGTGAAAGAGGGACAGTGATATAATGAGTTTCTGTTTATTTATCATACTTCAGACTTACTCTCCAATGAGGCTTTCTTTAAAAATTACATTAATGAGCAAGAACCATATGGCTTCCATGGTGATACTGTACGAGTGGCATAAATCCAGCTGTCCATTTCCAGCACACAAGCATGTTTTATTTGCTGTTTAATTGTTTTTAGTAAAAGAATTGCTTATGTGCTAAGTATACACAAAGTATTTTATTTTCTTTTTATATGGTTAATAATGGATATTCCATCACCACTATTATTTTACATTTACACAGCACCTTTCATTTGAGTAATTCATATAATTTATAACCAAATCACAAGACCATTTATGTAAATACTTTGCGTGCCTATTTAACAACTTTGAAGCTTGCCATGTGTTCACATTCATGGAGTCATAAATAATTTATAGGGGGTCAATTATAATGAAATGGATTTCAGTGATTTTATTTTCTAGTTATTCAAGCTATGGAATTAGGAAGTGGAAACAGAGGGAGCAAAATAGGGAAGAAAATGTAGCATGCCAATCTCAGTTCTCTGTCACTGCGTGCAATATACTATTAGAGAGGGGGACAGAAGGAAAAAAATTTAGGAAACTTTTAAAAAAATGCTCTCTGATTCAATACAATGAATTAATGTATTCTTCATTTTAAAATCGTCAAGTATTTTTAAGTGATTTTTTTCAACTACCTTTTAAATGTACATATGAAAAACACTATGTGTTACTCTGTATATATGTGTACCGGATGCTTTATTACACACTGGGATTTGCCATTTCATGGGAATAAATGTTAGTTCAGGGCTCGTAAACTCTCTCAGTCCATAGGCTGAGTCAGACCCATAATATAGGTAAATTTTTATTTGCATAGTATTTTATAAACTTCTTAAAACTTGGTGCAAGTCTTAAAAATTGAGAGAGTTGCTCAAAATAATGTATGTGGAGGCTTCTTTTAGAAAATGAGAAGATTTATCAACACTGAGTCCAGGTCTCTTCAGAGCAATGGTTTTCTCTGGCTTATTAGTCATGGCCTCCTGTTAGAAGGACACGCTCCTCTAGTGGGCTACTGCCCCCACTTCTTCCTAACTGGAAGCCAATAATACAGCAGTATGTTTGAGACAAGAGAAAGGAAAGAGCAAGAGTTTAAACTGGGGAATTAAGAATCTCCATGAGTCTTATAGAACATTTTAAAGAGCTTGGACTTAATTTTATGGACAATGAGACTTTGGAAGACTGAAAAGAAGGAAATTCATATTTTAGAATAGCATGAAGGATGGATGCAGAGATCGAGAATAGATAGAAAGGAAATAGCTAAAAGCCCTACTGCAACAGTGTAGAGAGGAATTATACTGGTTTGAATAGGAAGGCAAATAGACAAGGATTTATGTTTAACTAGTGAGAGACAGGTCATGTTATTTTTCTGGTGGGGCCAAGTAGATTGGTGGTGTCATCAACCAAACTAAAGAAGAGATGAACAGAAGAAGTAATTTATTTTATTTTTGATATCTTAAGGTTGAATGGTTTGGGGGCATCCAGGTGTAAATACACCAGAGGTAGTTGTATGCATGACTCTGAAGTTCATGGGAGTAAAGGTCATGGTATTTTAGTTGGAGTTAACATCCTAGTGGAAGACAGAAGCAAGAGGAAAGCCAAGAGAGAATCGAGAGAGAGAGAACAAGAGAGCATAAAATGGATAGAACTTTGTATTAAAAAGTTATCTATTGGGTTTTGCAATTAGGCTAGAATAGTTTGGCAAAATGAGAGGGAAAAATCTCATTGCATTGTTTATAAAAAATTAGAAAGTTGAGAAAATTTATACTAGATATCTATGTCCAATAACATAGCAGATTAGATAAATAGGTAACTAGTGTCCAAAAACTTTCTGGGAAGTCTAAACTTAAAAAATAGTAATTACTATCTTAAATGTATAATTGGCATCTTAAAAATGTAAGAGTAACCCTCTGGGGCCAAAGAAAAGAAGCAACTTTAAAATTAGAGTGGTAAAATGGTAAAACAGGTTTATGAGATTTGTGAATCTATGTAACCAAGAAACGTGCCATTTAATGTTGCTACAGGGCAGATGATAAAGCCTTGTGTCAATAAGGCAGTAAGTGCAATTCATAATTTACACAGGAAATTGAACACTCGAAGGCCTTATACTCACTAAAAGAGCTTACTTAATTAAAAAAAAAATTCTACCCTCTGGTACAGGGAGATGTTGTGCCTTTTCCTGGGCATTCGTGAAAAGATATTTTTTCCCTAAGACTTTGTAACACAGACCTGTCTTCGTATCATCCTAGGGATTCTGATTGTACTACCCATATCAAGGCTTGACGATGATGTAAAAAACACTTACCAGGTTATCACATCATAAAATCATTTGACAGTGAACAGAATCAAACATAACCTCCTTCCTGATGATAATAGTTTAACTTGAGATTTACAGAACACCATCCATTAAGTTTCATCTAACATATGCTTGGAATCCAAATCAAAATGCATGTGGAAGCAATCTACCATGAAAAGGAGTCAGCAGATATGATATATAATGGGATGAACCACTATAACCTTTACATCATGGAGCTATTGAATTGAAACCACAAAATAAATGTTAACTACAAATAAAACATGAGGGAAGACTGTAATGCTATTGAAAAGCAAAGTGAAAAATTAAATGGAAAATTTCTAGAAATGGAAAAATAAAACCTTTGATTTAAAAATACTCAGTGAAGATTAGAAAGAGTTGAAAAGATATCAGAGCACTAGAAGATGTGTCTAAGGAAATAACTCAAAATTCTTCACACAGAGATTAAAAGAAGGCAAATATGAAAAAGGAGTTAAGAGTTGGTAGGATGTAAACACAACTAATTGGAGTTCTAAAAGATAAGTTACTGAAAGTATGTGAGACACCATTTGAAAGAACAATGGCTGAGCATTTGTTAGCTTTACTGAAAAACAAATCCTCAAATTTAACAAGACCAAAAAACCAAACATGACAAATAAAGTAAAATGCTTACGAAATACATCATAAAAAAAGTGCAGAACGATAAAAAAGAAAATGTCTTAGAACCATTTGGAGATGTAAACTAGTTCACCTACAATAGAAAGAAAATTTGGCTGATAGCAGTTCTCCCTAAACGATAACAGAAATCAGGCGTGATATAATACTAACTTCCGCAGAAGCACTGCATCAGGAAGTGGCAAGAAGGGTGAGAGAAGTATGTTCAAAGTGAAGGGGAATGAGTATTTCAGGGGATCAATGGCAATGTATCTTTTACTGTGATAAAGTCTTTTTATTTTTGGTTTACACATTCATCATAGTCTTTTATTATGGGAGGGAAGTTAAAGCGAAAAGTGACTTTGAGAAACTGAGGGGAGAAAAGGAAGTGGAAAGAAGGCTGCCCAAGAACTAGGATCAGAGTAAATAAGGAATGCTGAGACCCAGACTGAAGTTTTGAAGCAAGACTTTCTCCCAGCACGATGGTACTCCTTCCATTTCTATTCTTGAAATAAGGACGAAGTGCATTTCTAGAAGTACAGTGGTTTCTGAATCCTCACGTGAAAGCTGTGAGGGAACATCTTTAGTGAGATTTTTAGTCATTTGGTCCTATCCATGGCTTTTGAAATTTAAAATCAATGATTCCGAATGCAAATGTTTTAATCGAGAGTGTGAATTTATTCAATTGCATAAAATATTATTTATTTCATAATAGGTGGCTATTACAAAATAAACTTTCTTTTTTCTTTCACTGCTAAGCTCTAGACACTGGCTAGGATGGTGGATCTTGAGAAAAATATGAGACAAGGGAGGTCGGAGTTGGTATGTGGCTAGTAAGCAGGCTAGAGGGCAAAGACAGACTGCTCATTTGGAAGTTTCTGCAGAAGGGCAAAGGTGAGAGATACTTAGAACAGGGAATTTTGTTGCACAGATACCTCATGTTTAGTCTTAAAACTTCCTTCTACTTTGTTTCCATTCCCGCATCTAATTGTCAAGATTACATATGTTTGGAAGACAAAACAAGTAATCCATCCAGAAGATTTAGAATTCCAGCATAATTTTTCTAGAACTCTTTTAAAAATCAGTGCTTAACAAATTATACTTCATTGTATCTTTTCAAACGCTTTTATCATTCTAAGATTGAACTATTTAAGGGAAAGAAACACATTTTCCTTATCAATATCGGAGTCCAAATCTTGAGTGAAAGTCTTCTTTTATGTTATATAATATTTCTTCTCAATTAATTTGTTTTCCATATCATTGAAAATCTGCTTCCATATTGTTTATGCCATGTGATCT